>JABSNV010000303.1:0-175104 GCA_024085815.1 Flaveria linearis | reverse complement strand
TTTTCTAAATTTCTAAGTGATATTCTTTTCCTTTTTTTGTTAAGTCGAACCTTGAACCGTTTACACCATGGGAGATATAAGGGTTTGTAAGTCAATCTATGACTAAGAACACTCGTATCTCCTAAATGATTCTAACTCATCAAAACAGGGTGATTCCCTTACTTGGTGATGATTCTTCATTTGTTTCAATAAATGATTTCCAATTGTGTTTTTTTTATGAAATTTCATCCTCTAGATCAAGGTGATTTCCTTATCATGAGGATTGACTTCAATTATTCTCATTGGAACTTGCACTTCACAATGACATGATCTCACCAAATAGGATTGAAACCCGTACTTTGGTGACAATGTCAATCTTCGATTGTTTTCTTGTTGTTATGAAATCCAATCATCAAGATAGGCATGAATTCCATACCTTGATGATAATTTCAAGAATTGTATTCTCTCAAATGAACGTCCTCATCAAAGTAGGAGTGAATTCTGGATTTTGATGAAGAAGTTCATTTTGTTATATTTTGTTTTTGTAAGAACTTCACCGTTAAGATAGGAGTGATTTTCTTACCTTAATGGTGAGTTACACGTCTTATTTATGTGAATCCTTAACAATTGGTTGGGATCAAACTGGTTGAATGGTAAGTTGGTGGACATACCTTGGGAATACACCATCAAGTTAGGATGAAAACCACACCTTAATGACTATTCTCATTTATTGATCTTCAACTTACCAAGGTTGTAATCAAGTAATGAGAAGCATGTAGTAACTTAACGGTGAAACACTATTAGTGTTTTGATCTATCAAGCCAAAGCATGATCTCTGAACTTGAAAGAAGGCCCGATTGTTTAGGTTGATTTTGATTCCAAGCTTGACGCATGTAAATTCTTAAATCGATTTCTTTCCCTTTTTCTTCACGTTTTGACTCGATCTAGCTACATCAAACCATTTATTCCTTACTTATCAACTTTAATTTTGATGAATTACGTATGCAAATCTGCATTTGGAAATTTGTTACCTTGCAAAACATGGTTACAAATACCTTTCTTATTGTTTTATCACTTCTTGAATCGATTTTGAATCCGTAACCTTGGAAATCCTTAAAACTCTATCTTGATTTCGATCAACAAGACTCGTTATTATCCTCATTGCGAAGTGGATATAATGGTTCATAAACCTTCATAATCTGTAGTCATGGGTTTGGCATAAAGAAAAGACATAACTTGGCATGTGTCCAAGTGTTTCACCTTCATTTATGACAAAACCTAACCTCCGTGTTCCCGAAAATCTCCTGCTTAACTTTTCATCCACTAGGTGCCTCTTATTTTAAATGTCATGATGACAATTGTGCATTATAGACCGATTGGCTAAAATTCAATTCGACCCATATCTCACAACATCGAGAAATTGACCTGAATCTGTTTCAAATATTTGTATACCATGGTATGACGTTAAACATCGATCGTTATTTTGAACGATTGATTCATTCTCTTTTTTAATAATATTCTTAACCATCGTCGTGAACTCATTTCAAGATCTTCGCATAGTGTATTATTCTTAGACCGGTGGTTGGTCAAAAGAGAAATGCATATTCACAAGATATGCAAAGATCGTTTCATATGGTGTCATTTGGGATTCTTAAAATTCCGATGGTTAACATTTCTTATCATTGTTGGTCTTTTATTGATCTCTAGACGTCACCTTACCATGAAATTTTATTCTGGAAGTTGTGATTTATAAGTCTAAAATACAATGGTAACTCGGCATCGCTTTCCAATATTTCATCTCAAAACATCTCACATTTCACACTTATAGGGTTCAAATTGGCATGCATTATGCCAAGAATCTTGTAAGATTCCATCAAGTGAAGCGTTTCATCTGTAATTAAACGTTAATCACTGTTAGTTTGAACACTTATCTTTCATTTTAACTCTTTTGCTCATTTAAGTTCATTTTTAATTTCGGAACGAAATTCTTTAAAGTAGGGGAGACGGTAACATCTTGTATTAACGTTCATACTTAATCAACGTGAAAGCTTATAGTGTTAACTAAAAGCCACACACTTTAGGCTCTCTTTTTACCTCTAATTGCTCTGCCATTGCACATAAAGTAACACTAAAGCGGTCAGCTTAATCGATGATGAATTTTCTTCTTTTGATACCCTATCAAAACCCGAAAGTTCTTCAAAGTGTACCTCGGAAAATGAGAACACAAACTGCATCGAGAAAGAAAAAGAGAATCACTATGATCTATCTGAGGCTTCATGCTCATCTTCTGATTCACTTGAGAACGTGAGGATCAAATGAAATCCAAGCGTCCTCATCTTTCGTCTCAGCCTCCTCGTAACAAATTTCGGGACGAAATTTCCTAAATAGGGGAGACTGCAACATCTCGTATTTTCACGACGTTCAATCTTTTATAATAATAATAATAACAATATTAATAATAATAATGATAATAATGAAAAAATAATAATGATAAAAACATGATAATAGTAATAATAATAAAATGATAATAATAATAATGATAATAATACTAATAATAATAATAATAATAATAATAATAATAATAAACATAATAAAAAATATAATAAAGTACAGGGGGTGTTTGTGCAATTTTAAAACTAAAAAGGAAATTTATAACATGAAATAACAAAAGATGGAAGTCGAGGGACCATTTCTGTAATTTTTTTTAAAAACCATCTCCCACCCCCGACTTTCCGGCGAGCTCCAGCACCGGATTTCGGTGAGCTCCGCGAAGCATAAAACGACCAAAACACTCATTTTCGAACCCCACAATTTGACCGAAGCTTTCTTGGATCCATTTCGAACGGCATCCAACGAAAACGTGCGTTGAATGAGTCAACACGGCTATAAATCTCACTTTTATCTCGGATCCGAATCTAACACTAACTAATACCTCAAACAACAATAATAGACAAATTAAAACTACCAACTCGATCATTTCTTCATTCCTAATCGAACTCAACTCTCAAATTCATCTGAAATCACCCGAAACCTTTCATTCGAACAACCTCCCAACCGCGACCTGCAACTCAATGTAAATCCCATCTCCGATCGATTTTATTGAATTTGATAAGGGGCTATTGGTCCAGATCATCATACGAAGCTTCCCATGAAATTAATTTGATTATAATCAAGGTTTGAGCATCAATCGATCAGCACCTTCATCGCGAGTTGTTCTTCATCTGTTATTATCGAATTAAGTATCCAAACAGGTAATTAAAAGCATCAATCTACTCGTTTTCACATGGGGATCAAAAGCCCCATGATTATCTGCATTAACATTGTCGAATTGATCTTCAATTTGCGATCAATCGATCTAGGGTTTTATGAATATTGGGGAAACTGGGAAATGATGTTTAAATCAATTTGAAACCAAAACATACCGCGGCTGCGGCCTTGGTTCACTGGTCCCGTGCTCCCATGTCAAACAGAAGGTCCCGGGTTCGACCCCGGGCACCTACACCTATTTTTTTAATGGTTTTCAAGCTTCAAAAAAATATGTAAAAATTTTTAAAAATTATAAAAATAGGTTTTATAAACTTTAAATATTTTTCTTTACATCAAACCAATTTCGAAAATTTATTTCTCATAACATCTTAATATTTTATTTATTTTATTAAAACAAATAATAAAACTAGTTAAATAATTTATAAGATAGACTTTAAAAGTTGTTTATCTTAACAAAACATTACTATTGGATTATTTTCTTGTTTTAGTTTACTAATTATTATTTGTTTCAAATAATAAATAATTATTTGTCTCAAATAATAAATAATAAAAGTTTTATCATGATAATTGTAAAAATTATATATTTTATAATTTCATAAATTATTCTAAAATATTATTCTCTCATAAAATATACTAACTAAAGTTTAGATCAATAATTTGTTATAAATCAAAACGTTATTCCAATTAATTTTAATAATTATAAGGTTTTATATATATTAAACCTTATCAATTTTTTTGTATACTTAAATTCATTCCTAAAATACTTAAAACACATATAAAATTCTTCTAATGGATCAAAATGCGAATAATTACTTTATAGATTTATTTACTCGACAAAACCTCACAATCCAATTGAAACCCTAGTTCACGTCTAAATGTCAAACATAATATTGAACTTAAACCTGTAAATATATATATATATTCTTAGGTACCTTGTGAGGGATTTCGTTGGAACGATTATTCGTATTCTTAATAATCATCATCCAATATACACCTATACGCCAAGTGAGTATTTCTATACCCATTTTATCATTTTCACACTTTTGGGTGAAACATGTTACCGTATAAACGTTGCACTTGTAAACACGTTGAATCTTGTAAACTTATGGCAATTTACTTGTGAGTTGTGGTTAGTTGAACTTTTGTGGTTACCATGTTATAGCATTATATGTACAATCATTAACTATTGCTAGCCCAGCGAAGTCATAGATCTATGGGTAAGACAAGCCTACTTGGTTGATTCAAGTACACTTAGCTGATCGTATATACTTTTAACGTTAATAGAATATTAACGTCGTTTGATACTTGTAAAACATTGTCGAGGTTTGATTGTTGCATTGTTCATAACATCCCTAATCACTTTATTCACTAATTTACACTTGAATTGCCATCTTTTATATACTATGTATTTAAAACTATAGAATGCTCACAACAATATGTTGACCTTTTTTTTTAACATGTTTCAGGCAATAGCGTTATGTGGCTGTGAACAATCGTAACTCTCACGCCTCGACGATTCCGCCGTCAAGGTTGGGGTGTGACACCTACAACCTAATCAAACCACAACTCTTGTGCTATTTCAATCACAATTTACATAGGGCTTTCGATCATCATCATCATTACAAGCTTTTCGTACAACAAATTTGACTGTAAACTTCTATATCTCGGGGATTCAAAGTCACCACCGCCGTGACCCTGTTAACCATCGTTTTCTGTTGTTTTGATCTTAATCAAGTAAGAAAATCACACCTACATACTCGGTTTCACATGGCCAATCAAAGCCCCAAGTTTGATTTCATAAACAACATCAATTTGATGTTCAATTTGGGTTAAAATCAAGCTAGGGTTCTTGGGAAATTGGGGATTTGTCTAAGATTGGTTTATAAGAATTAAAAACTGAAGTTAAGCGCTGCTAAGCCTTTGGTTACTGGTAAGTGTGGGGAATGTTGGTTTGAGGTCCCGAGTTCGAACCCAGGGACCCTCAAACCATTTTTATTAATGTTTTAAGGGTTTTTGATAAATAAGTTTTTTTTAATTATTAAAATCAATTTAGTAACTTTGCTTGTTCATTAAGGACTTTTAGTAGTTCCTGTAGCTAGGAAAGGACTTGGATTAATTGTTACGGGGCCTGATAGTATGTAGTACGCTTGGACCTTTTTAGGGGAAACTTGCTGCTTCCCTGATACATGCTTGTTCATTTTATACTTCCTTTTGGTGATATTTTAATATTTGTTGTATGATGTGTGCTGTACCATATACCATATATCGCATATCGTATGTTTGATTATATGTTTATTCGTTAGCGTTACTGCTTTTGCTATCGAGCCAGGGGTCTCTTTCGAAGCGGTCTCTCTACCTATCTGGATAGAGGAAAGACTTGCCACCACCTACCCCTCCCAGACCCTGCTCTTGAGTGGGATATACTGGGTTGTTTGTTTGTTTGTTTGTTTAATTTAGTAAACTTTGGTTATTTTAAAAGGTATCTAAATATTTTCTATAAATTTATTTTTGTAAAAACATTTTAACATTTTATTATAAAAATTTATTTACCAATGTTATAAAAATATATTAATAAAAAGTGATTTATAAACTTATTAAAATGTTAAGACACCATATCATTTTCTAAAAACTTATTTAATAAAATATTTAATATTTCATCAAATGGTTTAGATAAATAATATATTTAATTTATTTTCTTATAAAATGGACTTTAAATAGTGGTTTAATCACTAAAATATTTGTTCAATAATATCTATTCTATATATATTTATAAACGATGATTATTATTCCAACTTATAACTAAATTTTATTACAAATAATTTTTCCTTTGTATTTCTATATACGAAAAATGTACACTTAGTATATTTTATTTACTTTCTATTAAATCACATAAGTAATAAATCTTGTCTTAAAATATTTAACGTACTTACAAGAATTCCCAAATTTCACCTAAAACCCTAGTTCGTGTTAAAACATTAAACCTACTATTAAACTTTAACCTTGTGAATGTATTATATATATTTAGGGCCTTGTGACGATTCACGTTGGAACGGCGTATATTATTATTCTATTAAACGCCATACTTATATTTATTTGCCAAGTGAGTTTTCCTTGCCCCTTTTTATGTTTTTCACACTATTTTGGGTGAAACATGACACTTATACATCATACACTTATAAACGTTTGAGACTTGTAAAGTACTTGCAATTCATCTTTATATTGTCATGGTTATTTGTGTGTTGTAAGTGATTATATGAGATACATAGTTTGTTTACAATCATTAACTATTGCTAGCCTGGCGATGTCTTAGATCTTGGGCCTGACAAGCCTATTTGGTGCTAAAGTCGATGTATTGTCGACTCCTGATGACGTATGCTTGTTCATCATGGGAACCAAATACACTTAGCCAATCTTATATACTTGTAATCAAGTCGAGGTTTGGTTGTAACGATATGTGTTCTATAACCTTACTAACTTATAACCTATGACATGAATTGCTACTTTTATCATGTTTCAAGTAATCCTCAAGTTTAAAGTGAACTTTTGAAGCTTGCATAATCTAGGACTTGGACCTAGTTATTGAAATAAAAAGATTATATTTTGTTATGTTATGTTTGAACTTATTTCATGTTTGAGACTTATGCTTGTAATGTTACCTTTGAAACTTATGAATAATATATTTGGATTTAATAATAGCGTTATGTGGCTGTGAACAATCATAACCCTCACATCTCGACGATTCCGCCGTCAAGGTTGGAGTGTGACATTGGGCTTTTCTGACTTAGTTTCGGGTCCTTTTCATACGTGGGGGGAAGCGACTTTTCTAAAAGATATGGGGGAAGGGATGAGGGTTCCGAAAAAACCCCAATATTAAGCAATGCCTCCGGAAGGTTAAGGATGGTCATTTCACAGTGGCCGTCAAGGTATTATGCTCTAATAGGGTGGCTCCTATCGGGGATGCAACTATGAAAGTTCTCATTGATAAACACCCAATGGGGCCACCTCCGTCCCTGCCTTCTTCTCCCAACGCCTTACCCGCTCTCTCTGTGGATGGGGACTGTGTGCTTCAATCTATTCGATCGTTTCCTAAAGGGACCTCGTGCAGGAGAGACGGGTTGCGGGCTTAACATTTGTTGGATGCTCTTAGTGGTGAGGGGTCGGTGGCTTCTGCAGGTCTGCTCTCAGCCATCACTGATGTTGTCAACTTATGGTTAGGTGGGTTATGCCCCAACGTCCTCGCAGAATTTGTTGCTTCCGCCCCTTACCCCTTTATTAAAGCCGGATAATGGGATCCGACCCATTGCTGTAGGGGCTATCTGGCGTAGGGTGGTTTCTAAAGTGGCTATGAGGAAGGTTGGGAAAGAAATGGCTCAGTATCTAGGGGACTTTCAATTCGGGGTGGGGACTCCTAATGGGCTGAGGCAGTGCTTCACAGCGCAAACCGGTTTCTTAACTTATTTCTTGGAGATGTTTCTTTGGCTATGCATACAGTGGACTTCTCTAACGCTCTCAACATGATTGATCGTTCAGCTCTTCTCCGGGAGGTTCATCGTCATTGCCCGTCTATCTATCTATGGGTCCAGTTTCTATATGCTCATCCCGCAAGGTTGTACGTTGGTGATGACTGTTTTAGGGCTTCCACTGGGGTTCAGCAAGGGGACCCTTTTGGGCCCCTTCTTTTCGCCTTAGCCTTACACCCTCTAGTGCACCGGGTGCAAAATGACTGTAACCTCCCATTTCATGCGTGGTACTTAAGATGATGGGACTCTTATCGGTGATGCCAACAAAGTCGCCAAAGCACTAGACATTATCCGCTCGGAAGGGCCTTCATTGGGCTTCAACTTAATATTAAGAAGACTGAGGTTTATTGGCCGACATGTATGGAGACAAACTTAAGGATGGGCTTTTCCCCCGTGGGATCGGTAGGCCGGAGAAAGGGGTAAAGCTCCTTGGGGGAGCTGTTAGTCGAGATCCTTGCTTTATCAAGGAGTTGGCATGGTGGAGAGCATCGTGTGCGGTTGATCTTATGAAACTATTGTCTTGCCTTAGGGACCCCTAGAGTGAACTTCTCCTGCTCAGGTCTTGTATGGGGGTTGATAAGTTGCTATTTGGATTACGAACATCAACCCCATATGATGGATGATGTGGTGTCATGTTTCGACAAAGGGCTTAGGGGAGCCATTGAAGACATAGTTGTGTATGGGGGTCCTTTCTTCGGTGATCTTCAATGGCGATTGGCATCCCTACCGATGCGCTTCGGAGGGTTAGGCCTCCTTTCGGCTCATGATGTTGGGGTATAAGCCTTTGTGGCGTCACGAGTTCAATCTTGGAAGCTACAGGACCACATCTTAAGGAATAGCGGGGTTGTCGATCTGGACTCAGATTATGTGCAGGCCTTAGAATGCCTAACCGGCTCTCTCCCAGACTTTGACATTGGCGGTTTTTCTAATAAGGACACCGCCCCACCAAAGCCTCAGAAAACTTTGGCGAATGCCCTGTTTGGGAAAATCGCTCAGAGCTTGGGAGAAGCTTTTGGGTTGTCCCCCCGCCAGAAGGCGGTTATCGAATGCTTGCAAGGTCCTCATGCCCAAGATTTTCTGACTGTTATCCCGATTGTTGGGTTGGGCCAATGTATGTCTGCTGTTGAATATAGGACCATTCTTAAGTACCGTTTGAGGATCCCAATGTACCCTGAAGACGAAACATGTCCGATCTGTCACAAAGCCTGTCTGGATAAATTTGGGGAACATGCAGTTCATTGCAAGGAGCTTCCTGGGTTCAAATACCGACATGACTGGGTGAGGGATGTCCTGTGGGATATCTTAAGGCGGGCTGGAATATCAGCAAAAAAGGAAGCCCCTGTGAACTTCCTTACAGACCCCGCGATGGGGAGATCCACTTTGCGACCGGCGGATTTGCTCGTCTTTGGCTGGGCCCAAGGGAAACACGCTTGTGTTGACCTTACTGGGGTATCCCCCCTAGTGGGATTAAGGGATAATGGGTTTGTAGCTGGACAGGCTACTAAAAAGGCTGAAGCGAAAAAGGTGGAAAAACATGCTAAGGCATGTGAAGAAAACCAACATGTTTTTGTCCCTTTGGCTTTCGATACATTTGGCTCATTGGCTCCGGAGGCTATTCGTTTCTTGACCAGGGTCCAGCGGGTTATTCATAGCAATGTCTCGACTCCAAAGGGGCAAGGATATGTGTTTAGTAGATTAGGGTTCGCAATTCAGAAAGGGGTGGCGGCGCAGCTTGTTGCCCGCCTATCTGCTATCATGATGTAATATTTCAAGGTTTTATATAAAAAGTTTCTTATTCTTAAAAAAATATTTACATCATACTTGTTTTTATCAATATTTTGTGAAAAATTTATATCATAAGATGAATATTAATGTAAAAGCTGAGCCTTATAAAATTTCCCCACCCATGGCACACGGTTCACCAGTGGTGACAATAATTGTACAAAGGTTTATTTTGGTCTTATTAAAATTAAAAATAAAAGTAAAAGAAAAAAAGTATAAAGAAATGGTAACGATAGCCAAGCTTAAGCCGTCGAGCCGGCTCCAAGCCGAACATTCCAGTTATACCCTTCCGCTTAAAGTTAGTGTGCATCCCCCTCATAAGAACACCATGGGCAAATTAGTAAATTCGTCGAAAGCCAACGCATCTCCGGCGCAGCCATGGCTCCGAAACGAACTTTTTACTGTTTTCGTTTTTCAAGCTTCAACACATCTTATAATAATAATAATAATAATAATATTATTATTATTATTATTATTATTATATTATTATTATTATTATTATTGTTATTATTGTTATTTATAATTACAATCACAATCTTTCACAAAATCAAACCCCAAAAGAAAACCTAATGTTAAATTCCCCAATCATCCGATTAAGCTTCGCATAAACCCTTCAACGACGAATTTCACACGCGATTATCACTTCCAACTCAAGGTATATATCTGCGAATCTCTCTGTTTGATATATTCTTTCCATCTTTGATTAATTTTGTTTCATCGATTTACTTGTGATTTTGCCAGATTTTGTTTAATTCAGCTTTAAGTCGTGTCGATTGCGTTTTAGCGTTTCAAGTAGCACGAATTTGTAGGGATTAGGTGTATTTAGGTGTTTGATGATTTGGATATGTTTAATTCGTGTGTGTTTACTAAAGACGAGATCAGAAGTATACGTATGTTTGTAGTCTGATTGGGATATTCTCTAAATATTTTCCGGGTTTTTAGGAAAATATCTACTGGATGTTTGTCTAGATCAGAGATTTATGCTTGTTAGATAGGCATAGGGATCCCATCTTGGTTTGAAATACAAAGTGAGAATTAGAGAATTTTTATAGAAGGCCATTGATTTAGTTAGTGAGCATCCGTGAATGCAAGAACATTGGCAGTTCTCTTGATCAAGATCTAGAGAGAGATTGTATATTCATTGCTTAAGCTTTATACCTTTATAACCTGTTTGGTCTGCTTGTGTGAGTTTGTTCTATGTTGTATATGATATCGAAACATTCATATTGGCTTGAAAAAATGGGGATATTATAGACCCTGTTGTCTACTGATCATTTCTTGCATTATTTTGGAAGTGTTTAAGTTTCAGTATGATGTGTGGTGATGCATTATGTTTTTTCTTAGGAAATTTGTAACTGGTATTGGACTATTTTGTACTAGACATGGTAATTTGTTACTCTCTATCTGCTCTCTTTTTCAATCATCCTCTGGTTAAGAATTTACTCATGTTCCCCTCAGAGCTTAGAACCTTCAAATTGACGATGATGGCCTTCTACGGTTAGCGTATTTCTATTTTTTGGTTTGTAAGAAATACTAATAGTTATAACTCTACGTACATATATATACTTATGGATAATGCTTTTAACCTATGATATTGGTCTGATGCATATACTTTCTTTTCTTTTTTTCCCTTCTTTTAGGTTTACATTGTTGCTTTCACAAAATTGAAGCTTTGCTTTCATATGCTGTGACACTTGAGTACTGTCATGCAAAACTGTGTTGACAGGCTTTGTTGCACAGATAATGCATATAAATCGGTGCAATGGCATCATCTGGTAAATTTGATCTTTCATCTGGTAGCCAGGGCAGGCCGTTATATAATTCTGGGAAACGTGGGTCCCATACAGCTGCCACAATGGACAGATCAGCAAGTTTTCGTGACATGGAAAATCCAATTTTATCTTCCCTTCCAAGCATGTCAAGAAGTAGTGTAAATGTAAGTCAAGGGGATGTGACTAATTTTTTCCAGTGCTTGCGGTTTGACTTAAAGTCAATGGCCACTGAATATAAGTGTAATCGACACGGGGATTTCAAAAGACTTGCGAATGCTGCCCTTTGTGCACCAGATGATTCACCATCTGGTTTGTTTAAAGGCAAACATCCTTTCTCTTCCCCTGAAAATCTTAAGCGACTTAAGGTTGGTCTGCGTGAATCAACCATCAAAGCCAGGTAAATTTTGTTATATGATCTTCTTTCTTTTTGGGTATGAAATATCATAATAGTCTTTCACTTATCAGGGAGAGAGTGAAGGTTTTTAGTGACGTTTTGTCTGTGATCAACAAGTGTTTTCCATCTATACACTCAAGAAAGAGATCTCGACCAGATACTTTTTCTGCTGGTGTCACTGTTGGCAAGATGGGTAGTACTCAAAGCCATGGTTTTACTAGTGCTTTTGACTTTGAGCAGCAGAAGGTTGAAGATAGGGGTAAAAATGTCATTCCCAACAAACGAACCAGAACTTCCATGGTGGATCAAAGGGTTTGTATCTTTCCTGTTAATCCACATCTTTAAAACTTAACTCCTGTTAATAATAATTATGTATCGACGATGCGCAATTTTAAAATTGTGTGTGGTTGTATGTTAGTTTCTGTCTTTTCAATTATTTTTTACAGGCCTAATTTGTGTTTTTGGGAATTGCAGGCAGATGTGCGACCAAACACTCCGGCCAGATCGTCTGGATCTGTAGATAGGGTTAGAGAAGTCTTAAGACTTCCAAGCAGTAACACTCTTCAGGGTGTGGATCGAGCATTACCATGTGTGGGTGATGGTTGGGAAAAAGCTAAAATGAAGAAAAAACGCACTGGAATCAAGGCTGATGTGGCACCAAGTACAAGCTCAGTGTTGGCGAAACCCATTGATAGTAGCAGGATGCATCCAAGGAATCTCACTGATGCAAGGTCAAGATCAAATGATCCTGATGAGTTCAGGTAATATATTTCGTGATTATTATAATGCTTAACATTGGTTTTTTAGATATAAGTGTGGATCTGTATGTCAACTAGGCAACTACCTGGCTATCTATGTTTATGCATTGTTCTATTGGAGCTCAAGCTAGCTATGCTTTGTTAGGTAACTAGGTAGATTTTGTATAATGCTTATAACTTTGGCTCATATGCCTTTTCATCTCTGTAATGAAGTTGTTTAATTTTTGAATAGGGATGATGGATTTGTGATACTAACTCTATTTTGATGTAGGCCAGGAGCTGCTAATGGAGGTATGCGTTCTTCCATCCCAAGGCCTGAGCAGGAGAACACATCCCTGCTGCAGGATAAAAGAGATCAAACTACCAACTTGGAGCATGAAAGAACAATTGTGAAAGCTTCTAACAAGTATGGAACTCACTTCTACCGTCATATAGATGATTCTGGTTTCAATAATATCAGTTCTGGAAAAAATGTTGAATGATGAAAATGTTTTTACAAATTGATAAAAGATAAAGATATCTTTAAAAGGTGTGAGCATGTTGTACTGTTATAGGCTAAAGTTGTGATATTTTAAAAAATATAAGATGACTTTCGTATCCTGCTTCGTTGTGGCCTATATTTGTATATTAGAAACCAAATACAATAGTTGGGTGGATTATATTGCTGTTTTAGCATATATCAATGATAAAAATTGAAAGTACTTGGGCAGGCACCGTATCCGTGATCCCTAATGTTATGATGTTTGTGTTTGTGTGATTAGCTTTTCTTCTGTAGATTTGCTCCCGTATCATGTTAATAATTTTCTCTATTATATTTTTTCATCTCTTCGATTCCATATTACCTTATATAATACTAATAACCAGGGCCAATGTTCGAGAAGACTTCATTTCTGGTACACCCTCACCTACCACAAAATTGCATGCAGTTGTTCGAGGTCCAAGATCAGGGTTAGGCATGGTCCCTAAATTGACCAATAGCCAACGCACAACTGTTTCCAACGGTTCGAACCCTGTTTCTACTAGCTCGACCAACCTTAAACGTGGTCTATCAACACGGTCTTCATCTCCACCTGTAGCCCAATGGGCAGACCGTAGGCCCCAAAAGATCTCACGTACAGCAAGGCGAACCAACCTTATCCCTGTTTTATCCTCCAATGATGAAATTCCACCTATAGGTAACAGTGACATAAGCGAAAAAGGGTGTGGGTTCACAAAAAGATATTCCTGTAATTCTCCCAAGCAATTCAAATCAAAAGGTGATTATAGTATTCAGTCATCTACTCGATCAGAAAGTGAGGAATCAGGGACTGCTGAAATCAGATCTAGAGATAACTTTAAGTCTGTACAAATTGAAGTTGAAGATAAAGTTGGCCCTAGTGTTCAGAGGTTTTCTACTTTAGTCCTCCCCACAAGAAAAAATAAGTTTATGAACGAGAAACAACATAGAAATGGAAGGGGTTTTGCTTCTGCACGATCTGTTGGCAATGTGGGGACAGAAAAACAAGTTAGAACTAACAGAGTTGGTTTTAACAGGCCTGAAAGGTTTGTGTATTTATGTTTTTTTAAATTATTTCATATATATCCTTTTAAATTTTATATTGTCATATTTAAACGTTCAAAACTCTATAAATATTTTATTTATATCCCATTTCATAGTGAAGTTTATTATTTGTAACAGTCTCTGAAAACAACAATATAACTGTGAATCATCTAAGCACATAACTATTTGTTTATTCAGTGAAAATTAATTATAAGTGATTCTTATAAAATCCACTATGGAGTGGGTGATTGTAAATTCTTTTAGTTTTTAAAACTTATATATGCTATCATGGAATTTAGCTGGACATATGTGAAATGTATAAATTTTAGAAGGATGTAGATCCTTCTAATAGTTGAAAATTTCACACACACACACATGCACACACACACTCTTTCATATTTCAAAACCTCATATTTATTCTTTCAGAAAAGTTTAGGTTTTCATATATACCCATTTCATAGTGATTAAAATAGAACTAGCGGACTATAACATGATGCTTGTTTGAATAAAAAATAAAAAATTATTCATTGAGATTATTTGCGGTAATGACAAATTAATAATGTTTTCTTATTCATTTATTCTATGAAAGAGACTTATAAGTAACTGCTTTTGTTTTATTCTATAGAGTGTGTAGTTATGATATTTTATAGTGCGTTTATAGTGTAAATTTGATGTTATGAATATTTGAACATCTAGAAGGATATATATTAAAATTAATCATTGCTTTTATGATATTAATCAACATTCATTTTTCCTGAAACATTCACAGTAAAATAGGTCGACCTCCCACTAGGAAACTTTCAAGCCGCAAAGCTTATACGCGTCAAAAGCATTCCGCATATACTGCTTCTACAGATTTTATTGGTATAGTAACTGTTGACTGTTTAATTACAAGTTTCTTTTGTTCTTTTCACTCTTTCAACCATGATTAATTCTGTTATCTACTATAGATGATGGGCATGAAGAGCTCTTGGCTGCTGCAAATGCTGTTATTAATCCTGGTGCTGTTCTCACTTCCTTTCTTATCCTTCTAATTTCTTCTTAGAACACTGTTTTATGTGATTCTAATTGATGGATTCATTAATTGCAGTTTATGCATTGTCTGGTCCCTTTTGGAGGCAGATGGATCCACTTTTTGGTTTTGTATCTGATGCTGCCATGACCTACTTAAAGCAAGAGGTGATGGTTCTTTTTTAGGTTTAAAATATATCATCATGATTTCGGATTCATTTATTATGACAATATTTGTCATTCACAATTTTTTTTTATACCATCCCTCAGTGTTTTTTGTTCTTGTGATGTAAACCATTGAAGTTATATATAGTCGTCATATACTCGTATCAGGACTACTTGTAAAAGCAATAGAATCTTGAATCCCCTTCTACATATGCTTTTAGATAAAGTTTATATTTGTGGAGAATACCTTATCTCTATTTTATACTTTTAAATTCGATTAGTTAAGGTTGCCATTAAATATGAAATATGGTTATGTGAAAATAAAATTCGATTAGTTAAGGTTGCCATTAAATATGAAATATGGTTATGTGAAAATATGTAATCATTTAAGAGTTTGATGCTTTTAGCTGCAGCTTCATCTTTCTTTCTCTTTTACCCTTTCACAGGGAAGCATACGATCTACTGTTAACATTACAAATGCAATTGATGATTGTGATACAAAAAATGGAAAAGAAAGTAGTAGTGAATGCTCAGAGAATATAACATCTCCTAGGGGAATTTCTCTCTGTCAGAGACTTCTTGCTGCACTTATTTCAGAAGAAGATAACAATGATGAGTTAAACTATAATGCTTATGGATCGGCATTTGAGCCGGAAACAGACATAATTGGAAGTTTTTTAAGCAGTTACAGGGTAGATTCTACATTGAGACCATGTAATGAGATGGCATGCAGCCAGTCAGATAATCATGTTATGTCTATGGTGGATTCAGCAATCACTACAGGTTTTAATAATTGCTACAACGGTCTTATGTCAGGTTCAAAAATGATACACAGTTCCCAATATCAGTATAGTAACATGTCCATTGATGAAAGACTTCTCATGGAAATTCATAGTCTTGGACTCTACCCATCACGTGTTGTAAGTGTCTCTTTTTATTTGTGTGGATATATGTGTGTGTACTCTTTCTGATAAAAACTCAATTGATTGGTGAGAGTTGTAAGAACTAATAAATATTAGGTACGAACTATAAAAGTTGACAAATTCAGAAATTCACAATTGTATATATGCATTGAAGTGCTCAACAAAATTGTGAAGCATTATCAATTGAAAGAACGATGACAAATTAACAATTGATGTATGTGTATCTGGGTGCATCTAGGAAGTCATCCCATACCCAAATATTAATTTGTGATTTTGTCTTGTTTTGATGGTGAAGCCTTCTAATTTAGTTGAGATATAAATTGTGAAGTTCCAAAGGAAGTCATCCCATACCCAAATATTTCTATATCTGGGTGCATCTAGGAAGTCATCCCATACCCAAATATTTCTAGATTTAGACGATTCATATTAAATTATCTTATTAATATTTATCAAATGTTTGATTTTTTATTTGATGTTTTTTCTAGATGTTTGTACCCTAGAATTTTTTTCATGCTTTTAAATTTGCACGTTCTTTTTTGTTTAGCCTGACTTGGTACACAGTGGAGATGAAGACATCAGCAAAGATATCAGCAGGCTGGAAGAAAAGCATCATCAACAGGTATAAGTTTGTTTTGAAGTGAAGAATATAATTATTTTTGGAGGTGATTGTTTGGTAATCAACAATTTACTAATTGTAAGGAAAGAGAGTATTAGGAAAATTAAAGAATCTAAATACGCCAATGATCTTTTATTTGACTGTATACGTTTTTGAATATAGATATTTATGTGCTAATATAGTTGACTAATAGGTTTCCAGGAAGAAAAACCTACTCGACAAGCTTATAAAGTCTTCTGAGGAAGCGAGAGACCTACACGAGAAGTAAGTACTTTCTTCAATAATTTGAGTTTTTTCACGAGTTCTTGATTGAATAAATGACCATGCATTATATCTTACTTGACCATTTGCTTGCAGGGAATTTGAACAGCTTCTCTTGAAAAGCTCACAGAAATGGCTTATCAGAAATACATGGTAAAGTTATTAAAATTATTACTGAGATACCTATATCGATTATAGATGGACATACAAAAGTTCGTGCATGTTTCTTTCTAGCATAATCTTTTTTAAAATATTACATTTAATCATTTATCACAGGTCCAAGATTTGATCCCGCCCTCATCTGATTAACTATTTTCTATTTTAATTAAATGAAGTAATAAATGATTATTAATTGGGACCTCTTTGTAATGCTCAATGGCCTTGTTTGTCATTTGATATGCTCCATATCTCCCTTTCAGCGCCCAGTCAGCACCCTGATTAGTATATAGCCTTTGTTTTATTTTTCTAATTACACATGGGCCATCATCAAGCATAAGTTGTTGCATTTGCATTAAATTATAGAACATTAAATGCCCTTCTTGTAGTTTTGATTATTATTTGTGTTATTCAATGCTCTGCAGAGCTGTTGGGGTAAGAGTGCAAGTGGCAAAATGGCTAAACAAGCTATTTTAGATTTTGTCAAACGGACATTAACCCGATGCCATGAGTTTCAAACGACTGGCAAAAGCTGCTTTTCTGAGCCTTTGTTTAAGGAAATATTCCACTCAGGATTATCGCTCTTAAATCATACAGAAGTTGATGATGCCACCAATGGTCAATCAAGGGAAGTCAATGGAAGTCCCTTGGAAAAGGTTTCAGGTACTACATTTAAGTGCTTGGCATTGACAATTTCAATACCTGAGCTCATATTTTTTTAGTTTGTTTAAGCCCTTTAAGATTTTGTTCCTTTTTTAAATGAATTAGGTACACCAGTAAGCCCCACGGGAAACAACCATGACATGTATCCACCTGAGCAAACTATTGCCAAAGATAATGTATGGTCAAGCAGGAGTAAGAAGAGAGAGTTGTACCTTGATGACGTTGCTGCTGATATGACTTGTACATCTTCAGGAATGCCATCAGGGGTAGGAAGGGTGATTATAAATAGTGTAAAAGGAAAAAGAAGTGAAAGGGACCCCAAAAATGGAGGTCCTAAAATTGGGCGGCCTGCAAAGACTAAAGCAAAACTAAAACAAAAAACAACTCAATTATCTTCATCTGTTAATGGCACTCTTGGTAAATTACCAGATCAACAAAGGGAAAAATCATCTTTTGTCTCAAAGCCCACTATCATTGAAAAGGATGAGTGTATAATGGAAGAGGAACCACTTGATTTGTCCCACCTGCAACTACCTGAAATGGTCGACTTTGGTGGTCAGGGGGAAGACATAGGTTCATGGCTGAATATCGATGATGATGTTTTCCCACATGATGAAGATTTCATGGGACTCGAGATTCCAATGGATGATTTAACAGACTTAAATATGATGGTTTAAAATTTTGTTATATTGTATAGGGCGTGTTCAGTATACTCACTTACAAGATGACACGTGTCACGTTCAGATGACATTACAGTCGGTAATTAGGCTATGATTCTTTTTCCAAGAAGAAAAGGCGAGTGTTTAAGATTTTCTCTGCAATTTAAGATAGTTTAATTAGGTTGTAAAAATCCTTTTTGCTACCTAATATAGCTAGTTTGTTCTGCTTACTATATTGTAGCAATTATTGATCAGGGCTCATGCCTCTTGTACATGCAAATTAAGTTTCTAATAATAAGATTAATTGGTTATATAAATATTCTATGTAATCTCTTTGTTCAATTATATTCTTTTTCAAGTTTTCTGTACAACTCAGCTTAATTGTTTGAAAGAAGTGGCCTCTTCTTTGTGGATGCAATCTGCAAGGTTCATATCTGAGGTATGTATATAATTGGGCCTTTTGCCAATGCTGCTTAAAACTAGTTTTCATTGGAATGATTGATGATGTAAGTTAATTTTAATTGATTAAAGACACTAGTTTTTGTTGCAGGTAAGTTGTCATGACATGCTGACTTAAGAACCTTGGACCCATGGTTGATCAACATCTGCAATCATGTTTCTAGCTGCATCATTGGATCTTCTAAATGAATTATGGTATGTCGCATATGCGTAGCAAACCATGTATAGTTGATAGTCTTATAGTTGCTTGTTTTTGGAATTCGGAGAGTGGGTGTGGAGGTTGTGTTTCTTGGTGATATTGTGAAATGATGAAATCACAATTAGAAAATGAGTAAATTCATATCTTATGCTAGCAACAGAGTAACAATGAAGCAAGACAATATACTGAATTCTTGTGTTAAAACTTATTGTGTTGTATATTATTTGTTACCCAATTTATAGGGAAGCTAGTCAATTAGAGTAAAATAAAAATAAAAAAAGGAAAAAGGGAAAAGGGAAAAAAAGGGTCAAACAGTTGGAAGTAACCAAAAAGTATAACCCATTGTTTACCAGTTACAATCTCCCAGATTGCATAGTTTTGGTTTCTTGATGTAATCAGAGAGTTGGATCCTAACCTTATTTGACCCAAGTTAGAGATAGTTTATGTATATATAGCTTTCTTTTTGCTTATTTAGATTATTCGTTTTTATTATATAAACGTAGCTTAACCTCACAATGACATATCAAGATATGGATTCAGTATGTGAAACGAAACAATGATTACATGCCTATGGAAGGATTGGAATGCTCTGTTCATGCCTAAAAAAGTTATCTGGATCAATCTCGGTCTTCACCTTCACCAACTTCATGAATTATCTTTGAAATACCTTCTTCCCCATGAACCTGCCTTCACAAAACTTGTATTATCACCATTTTTCTTATTCATTCCAAGATCAAGATCTCTGTAATTCACATAAGCTGCTCTTGGATCCTTTGAAACATACTGACCCATGTACTTGTAAAGCTTCCTGATCCACTTATAATGCTTCTTCATTACTTCTTTGTCGTTCACAGTCCAACTATTCACATACTGAATCTTGAAAAGAACCCCATTTCTGTGTGGAAATGGTGTCGATGATTCTGAAATCCTCCCCATCATTCCTCCGTATGGATTCCATATCATGAGTGGCCTTTCTTCTTGTAAAAATCTTTTCCAAATCCCTTCCATTCCTGTTTCCGGGATCGGGGATTTGACAAAATCTGATTTTGCTTTGAAATAGTTCAAGAAAGCTGGTTTTCCGGTGAGTAGGAATGAGGTAGGGACGGTTTTGGGGAAACCAGCGATGAACATGATGGATTCGAGCCAGCTCACTTCGGAACAATCTTCTTTTTTCAGACCCAGCTCAGGAAAACTTCGATTCATGACCTCTAAGAGTCGGTCAACTCCTCCAAGGAAGAGCGCATTATAAGTTGTCCTTATGGTTCTTTTAGTTGTGTTTGGTAGATTGTCGTTTTGGATCAAGACCCTCATGAAAAGATCATCATCAATGCGTGGAGCTACATGCTGCCACTTGTAAAGGATCTTGGTGGCACCTTGTTCCAGTGTTCTTGGAACATCAAAGACTGTGACAGTGCTAGGGACGGGGACGAGTTTTAGCTTCCATGAAACTATAACTCCATAACTTCCCCCGCCACCGCCTCTGATCGCCCAAAACACGTCTTCTCCCATGGATTTTCTGTCCAAGATCTCTCCTTTGGCGTTGATGATTCTAGCGTCAAGCGCGTTATCGACTCCCAGCCCGTATTTCCTCATCATGGAGCCGTATGCGCCTCCTGTGAAATGACCACCTACGCCAAGGCTCGTACAAAGCCCTCCCACCACCCCATGTGTCTTGCTTATCTCAGCAACTTTGTAGTAAAGTTCACCAACTGTGGCGCCGGCCTCAACCCAAACTGAATTGTCATCCAGATCAGCTTTCACATCACGCATCTTTGACAGGTCAATAAGAACAAACGGAGGGTCCATTGCGGACGTATAAGAGATCCCTTCGTAATCATGGCCTCCGCTTCTGAACCGAAGTTGAATCCCGAGCTTCTTGGCACAAATGACCGCAGTTTGAATGTGGTTTTCGTTCAAAGGGGTGAAAATGAGCTGGGGTTTTGGATTGGAAGGGGTTATGCAACGGAGATTTTGAGCGGTTGAGTTGAGAACCAGTGTGTAATTAGAGTTTTTAGGGGTGTAGAGAGTGTTGGGGGTTTGGATGGTAGAAAGGCATTGATGGAAGGTGTGTTGGATTTGGTTTGAAGATGAAAATGAGGCAACTAATATTATCAAAAGTAGTTGAAGAAATGTTGAAGGGAGAAAAGGAGTCATATTGTTTTGTGAGTTTTGAGAAGTTGAGAGGTGTTGAGTTGATATGTATATATATATATCAACTGTAGTTGACCAAAACATATATATATGCACATGTCGTGCACATGGTGGACTAATTGAAAAGTGTGATTAGTTAGGAGTTATAAATTCAAACCAGTTTATATAAAGCTTTAATGCATGGTTGGGTTATATGTATACAAGAACAATAATAATAATAATAATAATAATAATAATAATAATAATAATAATAAAAAGAAAACTTCGCCATCTAACAAACCTTGTTTATTTTTTTAATTTTTGAATAACAAATTTATATTTCTACTTAAATTCTACTATGTCTAGGTTTGAACCCAAAATCTTGTTTTAGCTGTTTTGTTGACTTTATTTCTTTCGTTTCATTTCCTAGATGTCTTGGGATTCCATGTTGTAGTAATAGCCGTAATGACGTGCTTTGTATTCGCGTTTTGATATTCGTGACCATGACGTAATTCCCCGCGCAACGCGTATGTAGAATATTTATAGTTATTACTGATGGAACAATTATTTTATTAACTATCTTAATGTTGAGTTTTGATCTTAAAATAATTAAAGATTTACATTTGTGCAACGTATTTAAGCTCGCGTGATATGGCGCGTCAACGAACTTCGTTAAGCGTGTTATGAGGAAAACGTTAACTTGGTTAAGTAGATAAATAATATGTATAAATTTGTGACAACTCAGTTCCTGTGATCAATATATAAATAAAACAGAGTAGATATAACATGTGATACCAAAAAATACCATATTTTAGATAGAAAATTGTCTTTAACAAAATTTATACCGTAACGTCTAGAAAAAAAACTAAACACAACCACAAATTAGTTTTTAAAATAAAAGTTAACGTAAGAAAGTTATTGAAAAAAATCAAAATAGTAGAGAACTAATAGATTAAAAACGTATATGATATTGAGTATGACTAAGAAACTTAAAACATTAAAAAGTTAGTGGGTTTAAATTTGAAAGCTTACAAAGTTAAGATGTGAAGTCTGAAAGTTACAAAGTTGAGAGGCAAAAACTGGGTATTTCCCTTTCATGTTGGTTTCAAATAATGAAGCTGTACCAATTTAGCTGAAGTAACTCTTATCTTTACCTTTTATATATTTTAAGAATAAAGTCGGTGGCATATGCCAACAACATTAGTAAATGAGGAGTAGTATAATATATGCTTGTAAGTGTTAAAATTGTAATTCATTATCCAAATATATTTGTATTAGTTATGTTATTTTATATTATCTTTGTATTAATTTGTTTTGGTTTAATATGTGTATGTATGAGCTGAGTTGGAGATGGACTTGGGCTGGGCTTGGATGGGCTTTCCAGCTGGATAGAAGGTGGATGATCGTTTATATGTAAACGCGTACTTGTTGAAGTCATCATTCATCAGTTGTATCTCTCATTTTCTTTCACACACATACACACGTGTTCTCTAGAGAGTTCTCTGAGTTCTTCATTAGGGTTTCATCGTGTTGATGAAATCTGTTTGTAATCTTGTTGTATTCGTTTTGTAGAAAGCTCATCACAATGATGATCTAATACTCAGCGTTGTTTGTTGTAAACGATTCACTCAGATTATCAAGTTTTGTTTTCATCTTTTTGACATGGTATCAGAGCCGAAGGCTCAGATCTATAGTTGCGCTTGATTCTTGGTAATCATCTTCCGCTGCAAATGTTGAATCTCCATTTCTTACATTAGGGTTTCGCATTTTTGAAACCCTAAGTTCTTGTATCATCAAAGGCGCCTTAAAACAAGGCGTATCATTGTCGTGTGGATACTATCTGCACATGCTAGAGGACGACGCTCTGAAACTTCACTTCTGGCCCAAAAAAGGACGGAACCACTCCTGATTATCGGCGACACAGTGTGGAACCCTCTGTCTTCTATCTTGATGTTGTAACCCTAAGTGAAGGTTATAGTAGTCGAGATCTGTCTACCGAAGTACCCTGAAATAGGGAATCTCACTGTGAGATCTTTCTAACCCTATATTCTTTTTACAGTTCTTTGCTCTTAATTTTTAGGCATTCTTGTCCGGGTTAGGAGTACCGGAAATCTGATTAACAGGGAGAGCCACCACCCTGTATTTTGTGTTGCATATATCGTTTGTCTCTGTGCATCACTCGTGTGATTCGCATTTTTGTGTGTATTGCATTGTTCCGACTATCTTTAAACAGTCGGGTATTCTGTGCGTGTGCTTGTCTGCTCTCATTCTATTGTGTGAAAGAATAAAATGGAACAAGAAACACCCACACAAACACCTACAACAACTTTAACAACTACTCTAGTAAGTAAACTAGACGCTAGTGATCCACTGTATCTTTACTCTAGTGACTCATGTGTTCTCACTATTGTAAACGTAAAACTTAAGGGAATAGAAAACTACACAATATGGGCGAATGCTATGAAATTAGCATTACAAGTTAAAAATAAAACTGGATTTGTGGATGGAACATGTAAAAAATCAACAGAAAATGATATATTGGCTGGGCAGTGGGAAAGATGTAATTCTATAGTGTTAACTTGGATCTTAAACTCCATATCAGAAAAATTATATGTAGGCCAAGTATTCTCTAAGCTATCTTCTGAAGTATGGAATGATTTAAAAGAAACTTATGATAAAATAGATGGTTCGGTTGTCTTTAATCTTTACCAGAAAATAAACTCAATATCTCAAAATGGAAGTAGTGTCTCTGAATATAACCACAAATTAAATACTATGTGGAAACAAATGGATAACATATTGCAGCTTCCATCATGCACTTGTAAAGCATCAAAAGAGTTTAACAACTTTAACCATCTTATTAAACTCATGCAGTTCCTTATGGGACTGGATGACATATATCAACCTATTCGAACTAGTCTGTTAACAAGAGATGAATTACCTTCTATTAAAACTGCCCTCTCTATAGTTTCTAGAGAGGAATCCCATAGAAATTCAAATCAAACAGTAAAAAACTCAACTCAAAATGTGGGATTTACCTCAAAATCAACTCAAAACTTTGACAGAAAAAGAAACAACAGGCCTCCTAACCCTAATCTGAAATGTACACATTGTAATAAAATAGGTCATATGGTTGATAAATGCTTTGAAATTGTTGGATATCCACAAGGAAATAAATCAAGAAACAACTCTTATCCAGCTCAAAGCTCAAAAATCTCAAATCAAAGTTGTGTATCTCCTAGCAAAACTAAGTCTGCATCTGAATCTCAAGTGACAGCTTTAACAGCTGATCAAATATCAAAATTGTTAGGTCTCTTGAATGAAAAACTGAGCAGTACTCATCAAACCTGAGTGGTAATAACTCTATTTACTCACCCCTATAAATAAACGGGCATGTAACTTCTCATCAGGACATCCTACAAAAGGACATCCTGGTTGGGTTGTTGATTCTGGGGCTAACCAACACATGGTTATGAATGATAATGATATCATTAATCCAATAAATGTTACTAGCCTAAATATAAGTGTAAAACATCCTAATGGTACAAGTGCATTTGTCACTAAGATAGGAAATGTCAAACTAAATGAACACATCATCCTACAAGATGTGTTTGTTGTCCTAGAATACTATGTAAATCTCATTTCAGTTCATAAACTGGCTCGAGATAGTAAACTTCTAGTCACATTTGATGAACACAAGTGTCTTATCCAGGATTCACTCACAAAGAGCACCCTGACGATTGGTAGTCAGTTTGATGGCTTATACTTCTGTGGTGAGACTCAATCTCCTCAGAATATCTGTTTTAGTAGCTTGGAGTCTTATAATCTTTGGCACATAAGATTAGGGCATCCATCTGATCAAGTTTTAAAAGTCATAAAAATGATTTAAATATAAAAACCCCAACTGAATCACTACCTTGTGACACCTGTCATAAGGCAAAACAACATAGAGAACCTTTTCCCTTGAGTGATCATGTGTCAAAAGAAGTTGGCGATCTGATTCATTTAGATGTATGGGGCCCTTATAAAGTGCCAAGTCAGGAAGGTTTAGATATTTCTTAACCATAGTTGATGATTATTCCAGAGTAGTCTGGGTATATCTAATGAATAATAAAGGAGAGGTATTTGAAAACCTTGAAAGTTACTTTCGAATTCTACAAAATCAATTTAACAAAACAATTAAAATACTTCGGAGTGACAACGGATATGAATTCATTAATCAGAAAATGATGTCCTTTATTAAAAACAATGGAATAATTCATCAAACCTCCTGTACTTACACACCCCAACAAAATGGCATTGTTGAGAGAAAACATAGACACCTTCTAAATGTATCTAGATCTTTGTTATTCCAAAGTGGTATACCACTTAAATTCTGGTCTGAATGTGTTCTAACAGCTGCTTATCTAATTAACAGGATCCCTTCATCCGTACTAAGTGGAAAAACTCCTAATGAACTTATGTTTGGCTTTAAACCCTCTCTGTCGCATTTAAAATCATTTGGTTGTTTGTGTTACTATACAGTTTTAAATAAAACACATAAATTTGAAAGTAATGCACAAAAATGTGTTTCATTGGATACTCAACTCAAAAAAAGGATATAATCAGAAAGAGGGAATCGATTTTGATGAAACATTTGCACCGGTTGCCAAAATGGTAACTATTCAATGTGTTGTGTGCTTGGCAGTCCAAAATAACTGGCCTCTTTTCCAACTTGACATAAACAATACATTTTTATATGGTGCATTAAATGAGAATGTTTATATGTCCCTACCTGAGGGATATTTTTCAAAAACTGACACTCGTGTGTGTAAACTAACCAAATCTCTTTATGGGCTTAAACAAGCTCATCGTATGTGGAATGAGAAATTAGTGAGTGCTTTAACTGAGTTTGGTTTTGAACAAAGTAAAAGTGATTACTCTTTATTCATACGGTCTAACAATTCTGCTATTGTCATCTTACTTGTATATGTTGATGATATAATTGTTACTGGAAATAATATAAATGAGATCCATTACATAAAGAAACTCTTACATACCAAGTTCCTAATAAAAGATCTTGGAGAACTGAAATATTTTTTAGGCATAGAAGTGCTTAGAACAAATAATGGTATTTGTCTTTCTCAAAGGAAATACTGTGTGGAACTTCTTACTGAATTTGGTATGTCTGCTTGCAAACCCGTTAGTACTCCATTAGAACAACATCATGTAGTTACTAACATGTGTAGCAAGGATGAAAGCATTCTTGAGAATGTGTCTGGGTATCAAAAGTTGATAGGTAAATTAATTTACTTATCTCATACAAGACCAGACATATCTTATTCGGTACAGCTTTTAAGCCAATATATGCATAGTCCAACAATGTCTCATTTTAAGCTAGGCCTTAGACTATTACGCTACTTGAAGAATAATCCTGGTAAAGGGTTGTTTTTCTAGAAGAGTAGTAGTTTATCCATCACTGCATATGCTGACTCTGATTGGGGGAAGTGTTTGCAGTCTCGTAGATCAGTAACTGGGTACCGTATTTTTCTGGGAGATTCATTAGTCTCCTGGAAAAGTAAGAAACAGTCCACAGTTTCTAGGTCTTCTGCTGAGGCAGAGTACAGAGCAATGTGTGCAGCAACTTGTGAAGTTTTGTGGTTGTCTAATGTGCTTAAAGAGTTAAAGATTTCTATTTCTTTTCCAGTACAGTTGTTTTGTGATAGTAATGCAGCAGTTTCAATAGCTGCTAATCCTGTATTTCATGAACGAACGAAGCATTTTGAAATAGATTTATTTTTCCTTCATGAAAAAATTACTGCTGGTGTAATCAGCACAGTTGGCTTGTCGTCTGCCGATCAGCCGGCTGATATTTTTACAAAAGGTTTGTTTCCTTGACAACATGAAATTTTGTGTGATAAACTAAAGCTTTTCGATGCATTTGGATAATGGAATTATGGGGGCGTGTTAAATTGTAATTCATTATCCAAATATATTTGTATTAGTTATGTTATTTCATATTATCTTTGTATTAATTTGTTTTGGTTTAATATGTGTATGTATGAGCTGAGTTGGAGATGGACTTGGGCTGATATGATGGACCTGGGCTTGGATGGGCTTTCCAGCTGGATAGAAGGTGGATCACCGTTTATATGTAAATGCGTACTTGTTGAAGTCATCATTCATCAGTTGTATCTCTCATTTTCTTTCACACACATACACACGTGTTCTCTAGAGAGTTCTCTGAGTTCTTCATTAGGGTTTCATCGTGTTGATGAAATCTGTTTGTAATCTTGCTATATTTGTTTTGTAGAAAGGTCATCACAATGATGATCTAATACTCAGCGTTGTTTGTTGTAAACGATTCACTCAGATTATCAAGTTTTGTTTTCATCTTCGTGACAGTAACCCATTAATTCTTTTTACTAGTTTGATTTATCGTAAATAACTTTTTCTCGTTAATTTAAATAAAAAAACCAAACTTATGGTTGTCTTTGTTTTATTTTTTTTACATCTCTGTATAAATTTTGTTACATACAAAATTATATTCAAACTAGAGTATTTTTTGGATATCATAGGTTATATCAACTACTGTCCGAAGAATATCAACATTGATATATATTGTTTTTATCTATGTTTTGATCTTCAAAACATATTGCTACAAATTCATACTTCTTTATGTATTTAATCACGTTAATATCAACGTCACAATACATGTATTGAAGTTTGCAAATGCATCGCGCCGTGCATGCTTAGTTTATCTTTTAAATAAAATTCAATTGGTTGAATACTTATCGCTTTTTAATTTTAATCATCATCGGTGATGTGTTGGTGTTAGACATGTTGTTCAGTTCAACTTGACAGATAAACACTTATTTGTACTAAACTGAATCAATAAAAAAACTAATATGATTATATGAATTACTAGTAGGAGACCCGCGCGATGCGGCGGGGTGATGATTATTGACCCATTACCCATCTCTTACATACATCACTACTTATACATACAGATCAAGAACAGCCACCTATCTTTATTGACCCATTACCCACATCTATGTGTGGGTGTGTTTCTCTGCACACACACACGTACATATATATATGTGTGTGTGCATACATAATTTTTATCTATGTCTGTGTGTCTAGATATATGTGTGCATGTGTATGTGTGATAAGTTATCTATTTTAGATGCACAACAATGGTTCATCTGATGATGAAACCTCTCCTACAAAATGATATATAGATAATCAGCATAATAAACATGTGTGAGCATTGTGAATTGTGATAAAAAAAATGCAAGCTATGAGAAGAATAGTTTGAGCTTAATATAAATTTCTAGAATCTCTTTAAACTAAGACTCACAAATCCTATCCACAGACTCAATTATACATTGGTTTTCATCATGTGGTTTGAAATAACTTACAGAGGAAACCAAACATGATCAAAGCTATTGATAACTGTTATAAGCAAGCTGCCATAACTTAAGGGTAAAAGCAAACAACATTACTTACCATACACACCTAAGCGTGCTTGTGCTTGGCTGCTAATGTTTTAATGGTAGTTAACAAAATCAATAGTCTTATTGCTGGCCTACAACCCTACAAGATTAGTAGTTGCACATGTCAAAACTACAGAGCATATATGTATTGCTGAATCATTTTCATTCTCTCTGTGTGCGTGCAGCATGCTTGTGTGTATATACAACTTTTTTTTCACCTAATGGAACAGAAAGTTTGCATCAGCAAAGTATAGTTAATACCTAAGATTTACACGATAATGATCATTAAGACAACAATATGACACGTCACTGAAATGGGTAACAAACTAACAACATATATTAGATGAAAAAGAAGCTAAGTTCCTATATGAATCTCTGTAATCAATCTGCGCATATCAAAAATATTGTTTAAAGTCCAAACTATACCAATATCATTTATATTTCACATACCACTTTCTCCGACATATACTGTTCGGATGTCCATTTATAAAGTAATTATTGCATGTGTATATATCAAAAAGACAACCCAAATTGCCATTCATAGGTTAATAGCTTGACATTACACAACTGCCACTTAATGATAGTTTTTGAATTGAGATCATGTCATTTAGGCTAAAATCTATTAAGCTCAATTGTATTCATAGTCAAGTAATCACATACTTAGATTACATGTGATGCTAAACTTTTTTCAAAACTTTAAATCTTTATTCAGCTATAGGCTGTTTAAATGAGCTATTTATAAAGGCCGATAACTATCATTTCAAAAAATAGATAATTCATAATATTCTTGTAGAATCTAACAACATTAAATCCATGGATAATTCTGGTATAATCAAAGAATGAGCATTAACATGAATAGAGGCAACAAATTCAAATTTGCACTTCGATTCGAGCATCTTACCTCATGAACATGTACGCCCGTCCTCCCCTTCTCCTTCTTATTCCCTTTATTCACCTTTGTCTTCTTTATCATTTTAATCTTGAAGCTATTTTGCAATTAAATTTAGAAATACCGATGGGCCTGCAACATAAAAAAGATTGATGAAGTAGCTTCTTAATTGACTCTGTTGGTTGCTGTAGAATCCATTTATACTTCAGTTGAGGGAGCACTTTTCCTACGGCCTATTCAATATCATATTGCACAAAAACGTTAAAAGCTGCCGGAATTTAGCAAAATATGAAACTTGAATTCTTGAATACCTTAGCAGCACCGGTGCTGCTAGGAATGATGTTGAATGAAGCAGCCCTTCCACCTCTCCAGTCCTTGGCTGATGGTCCATCAACAATCTTTTGTGTGGCTGAAGTATAAACAAACAATGCAACATCACAAAACTACAATATACAAAAGTAAAATTCATGAAGTCGTAAGATGGACGGGTCAGCCGGGTTAATGTGTTGAAGTTCATTTTATAAATGGAACTTAAAACAGACCAGGTTAGACCAACTTTAACACCTTTTTATCTCTTTATACATTTGAATAAACTCAAAAAACATTTAACCTGTTAAGAGATCAAACATTACCCAATTTAACCCATTAATGATACATAAATGGGTCATTGGGTCAGAATACCACCTCTAACAAATAAACAATCAACAACTTTGAAAAAAAATACCGATAATGGAGTGCACGGTGGTCATAAGACCCTCAACAATACCAAACCTGTCATTTATAACCTGCATCACACAAATGGGATTAAATAAATGGGCTAATTATTAAGGAAAAAACATAAAATTTATCGACTAAAGAACAAAAACCTTGGCCAGAGGGGCAAGACAGTTTGTGGTACAGCTTGCATTTGAAACGATGTGAACATCGGGTGTGTATTCCTTCTCGTTCACACTCACAACAAACATGGGTGCATCCTTACTCGGGGCAGAGATGATGACCTTCTTAGCTCCACCCTAGACATATGGGTAAAAGAACATTCTAAGAACTTAATTAAATGAAAAATAAATTATCATATAAACTTTATATTAGTACAAATCGTGACATGTAGTTTCCTTCAGGAGGAGGCGGGATCCCAAACCGTTTGAGATCATCCAATGGAATTGGACGCCTTTTCAAGTAAATCAATCAAGAAAAAGTAAATAACACAATTAATCTCATCTATAATGGGTCAAACAGGTTGAAAGTCGCCCACAGTGTATTTCTACTGTATTTTAAGCTTTCGTCTGAAATTTCAAGTAAAATGGTCGAGAATTCATACAATGGGGCACGAAAAGGTCTTTCTCGTCCTCCAAATCGAAGCTGCCCTGATTCTTTCTTACCACCAAGACCCCCGCAAAAAGAATGTCTTCAAACATAGTAATTGCATTAACCATTCCACCACTTGCTCGGATAATAACTTCATTGTGAGTTTCGAGATTCCAAGCCTGCCAGAATCAAGATCCTAAAAGGCCAATCAGTAACAACATGAGTTTATAAATCCATTACATATTGTTGAACAAATTATTATGCACAAGATCTACCTTAATCGTATTTTGAAGCCCAACAAAAATCCATGGACCTTCTTCGACAAAAGTACCACACTCGTAATCAAAGTTGATTACACCACCACACTGCCAACATAAAACATTAGCATAAATATCTAGATAATTGAATTATGCACAAGGATAAACAAATCAATTCAAGTAAATCAAACGGACCTGTCCACTATTACAATCCCAATCTCGTAGAGATTTGTCCTTGCTAGCAGTATAAAGATGATTTGATCCAAAATGGAAGATAATCCCAGTTACATCCTAAATAAAAAAAAACCATATGATAAGCAATTTCATGATAAAAAGAACAAAATAACAACATTTAGACATGTTTGAAGACCTTTGAATGCCCTTCCAACTGAGCAATCATTAAGAGACTTTTATCACCAAACCACAAATGCGAATTGTGGGACTTTTCGTCTTTGATGTCAGTTCCAGTCTTCTCCATGCTTTTACTTTGGCCAATATTTTTCAACACCTTTGTTCCACCTTCGGGGCAATCTGATTCTGATCACAGTTCTCTTTGTTCTTTATAGCCTTTGGTTGAGTCTTCCCATTCGAAGGCGAATTCTTCAATTTATAACTGTTGGGATTCCTCCAAACATTTTCTGACTTGAGAGTATATGGTTTCGCTTGATCTGGGTGCAAGAATCTACACGGGTTTCTGGTGCATCTTCCTTCCAACCAATACTTGCAGACTGCAGATTTTACTTGATAATTGCTTGCAATATTTTCTTGATTTCTCCTTCCAAGCCTCTTGAAAACCGAGGGGTTCGTCTTCACAGAGCAACCTCCTCTAGCCACTTTAATTGTCATACTAAATAAAATAGATACCTGTAATTAGTTCTAACGAAATCATTCGCGATAACCATGATCACAACAGAATCAATGCAGAATCAACATAAATACCAAAAATGGAGAAATTAAACAACAATTGATCTAACTGCTATAGCTATTTTATATGTTTTTTCATAAACAAAATCGCATCAAATTAGAATCAGTCAAAATTGTTTGTGGAGATCTTAAATTTAAAGCATATGGCACTTTTGTGTTTGATACATCAGATAATTTGCAAAATCAACATTCAATTGAACAATATCAACAGATCGATGAAGCTTATTAAAACCTATACCTGTTTCGAATCTCCTTGGATATGCACAACTGCGGAGTATCGATCCTCCATTGCTCCTCTTCTTCCTCTTTTGCAATACACCGAATACTCCTCACCTTCATCGCCGATCTGTGCGACATCATCAACCTGCTTAACAACCTCATCCATCAAACTCAAAGGCGCAAACGGAATCTGAATCCTCGTCGGCCTCTTCCTCTTCGAGAGCACCGTCGGTGATGAAATCGAATCACAACTAACAATCGGTGCTCCTTCACTGCATCCATTCAGATGATTATGTGCTATTTCTTTACCATAGATCGAATGACTTTCATAGAGAGAGATTAGCTTGTTTGAATTTTGAAAGGAGATCTGGGAAGAGAGGTCTCGGACCTTCTTCTTTTGTAACAGTGGTCGAAACTCGAAATCAACTCTCGGACCTTCTTCTTTTGCCCTCCGTTCCATATACATCAAAAGCAAACTAACTTGTACCTTGTGCATGAATACATGTATATCTCTTAATTTTAAGAGACTGTGTAAAATTACATTTTTGCCCTCCTCAAATGAATATATATATATAGTATAGATTAACTTAATTTGTATCTACCAATCAACACATCTACACATGGTTGCGAGTTGCTCGTATTATCTCGATCATGACCATGTCAGGCTAAGAAACAAACGTCATTGTTGACTTTCAGATAAATATAGTTGGTTTTAGAAATTCGTATTTTCAGCGACCAAATGCTAAGATGAAACTGACTTTATACACAAGATCAAAGTATGTTTATGTGTGTCAAAACGTAAAAAAATACAAAGAACATAATAAATGACCAAAAGAAGAATAATTCGTTTTTGCTGGGGATTGAGCAGTGAAAACTGTTTTTTCAGGCGTTGCCACTTAAACCACCATCATAGGCTACTGTCTCTTGAACCCCGCTACCAAGTGTGCTACCCTTGTAATCCCGCTAAAGGGGCAGCTGCCCCCTTGAAACCCCTATTGCTCAGGAGCTTCACCACCAAGAACCTATGTGCTTTTTATACCGAAGATCACAATAAACTAAAAGAAACACGCACTGCGTACCTCCTGACTTGTTTGATATTACTAGAAGGGTGCCCGCGCAATGCAGCGGGACGACATTTTACATTTCACACGTGCATTTAATATTTTGTTATTCTTGTATTAGTTTTATAAAAGTTTATTATGTTTTTCTAAGCTAATTAAAATTTAAAACACCAAATAAATGAGTTCTGCATGACAACTTGTATATACGCATTAACTTATTGTACCTTATAAAATACAGATCATTTTAGCAAAAAGTTTACACCAAAATGTTTAAGAATAAAAACAGGTTAAGTTGTAGTCTCAAAACGTTTTTTAATGTGATAGATTAAAAGATAGAGCTGAAATCTTAAAACATGTTAAGTTTTTTTGTGTATGGTTAGATAATATAAAATGTTATGCAAATATTAGTAAGTGTAAGGTTATTATGTAACTAATTATAAGGGGTAATGTGTAAATAATGTTATAAATACTATTTTACCCTTAAAAGTGGTTGTATCTTATGCATTGAATATAGTATGTGTTCTTAATTTTATGGTATCTTAAAATACCCTCTTATATGCTTTATATATGGTATAGATTAACTATGAAATAGTCAAACATTTGCACAACAAATCAGGCGCTGACTTTAGTTTATCTACACTTGCATAATTTAATAGAAGTTGTCTAGAGAAAACTTACCGACTAAATTAATAATGCAATAATATTATCTGACATGCTAATGGTCGTCATCAATGTCATTGAATTTACACCGTTCATTGATTATAAACACTTAGCGGTCGATCGACTATATGATCAACTAAGGTTCTTTTTTTTCACTCTAGATCTATAATGATACATTTACTACACACACTAATATTGATAGGCTTCAAGTATCACTTGTTTGGATGAAAGTAAGAGGGAAGATAGAGTAATTTAGATTGGAAATTTTGATGTAATTTGTATTCTAGTTTCTATTTTTTGTATGCTTCCTTTTTAGCATCCTGTTAGTTTTTTTCAATAAATTTGATCGTTCAGAAAAAGGTAATTGGAGGGTTTTAACATATAACACATAAATTAAATAAATATTACTATGCAAGAAATATTAAATTATATGAGTTCTTAAAAGTCATCGAGATTTTGGTTAAGTTTAAACTATTTAATCTATAAATATTGATAAACTAACCAACCTCAAGAACATGAATATTAATTTGAATACAAGTTAAAGAATATCAAGATTTGTCAGAAAGATGAAAATAACAAAAAACCTCAATACAACTAAAAACTCACTAGACACTGCTACTATGAATAAACTACAAGCACATCTAATCTAAACATGTTCAAACCCAGGGAAAATTTGTCAGACGTGATGACGCATCTGCCATTCTCGCTCTCATCTTCTTCTGTTTTTATTTACTGCAAATTTGCAATTGCGTCGAACATAAATTGTTCAGTTATACGTACGTTCTCTTCATATTGTATTGCCCCTTTTATTTATTATCCCAAAGATCCCACCACCAAGTTTACGGCCGTGTTTATATGTTGAATATTTTAGTGTAATTAGAGATTACATGTGTCATTCAAATAAGAGTACACGCTTGTTTGAATGTCATCGGGACTGACGGGGGTTCGGGGCAGCACCCCCGAGAGAAGCGGGGTCCAAGGGGCGGCAGCCCCTGGCGGGGTCCAAGGGGCGGCAGTCCCTGGCGGGGTCCAAGGGGCAGAGCCCCCGACTGGGGTCGAGCCGCCAGGTCAGCTTGGAAAATTTTTATTTGAACAAAAGTCCTTCATAGAAAATGTATTAGAAATTCGATTTGACTAAAATTGTATCATTTAAACTTGAGGGACTAAATGTGTAATTTGTTCAAAACTGCAATAACAGTTATCTTGGAAAACTTCAATCTCGTTTTATGTTGGTATTGATTTTTGAGAAGAGGGGTACTGGAAAAAGGAGAATTACAAACAACATCCAAAAATTCATAAGAAATCTTGAATCAATTCTGATTTTATCCGGTTAAATTATTGGTATACACTCCAATTATTTAATCTGAAAGTGAAATCACACGACTTCAGAATCATCCGGTCGTTTCTCTATTAAGAAATCCCCAACATTATACACCTTTAAACACATCAATGAACATAAACAAGACTTGTTCGTTTTCTTTTATGTTTGTTTATTAATATCCAAAATAAAAATAAACAAACATCAACTAAAAAGTAAAAGACAATATCTAAATATCATCCTCTTCACATAATTCAACAATTCAGAACATTTTTAAAAGTAAACAACAATATCCAAATTAAAATTTAAAATATATCAAATGATTAAGGGAGGACGGGGCGCTGCCCGAAGGGGCTCGGATAGGGTGGTACCCGGGCGGTAACACCGCCGCCACCCCCTCGGGTAGCCACCGGGGCTCATCGTCTCGGGTTACACTCGCCGATGTGTAGCTGAGGTGTAACGGTTGTATAGCCGTTAAAAAGAGACCGTTGGGCGCGACTTAAAGTAAAAAAAATATTTTTACACTATAAATACTAACACACATACACAATTGTAAGGACTCAACATTTGGATTACAAGATAGTTTTAACTAATCTCAGATGAACAACTTGAAGTTCATATGTTTACATGCATGCAATAGAAGAACAAGTCGCACATGCATGCATGCGTGCGAAAGAGGAACAACCTGCATGCATGCGAAAGCTCCATGCGAGAGGAAGACAACTAGCATGCATGCGACTTGCCATGCGAAAGAAGAACAAATCGCATGCATGCGATTTGTTGATGCGAGATCCTTAAGCGAATACATCATACGAAAACTTGGTTTGTTATCACATGCATGCGAAAACTCGCAGATGTGTATATATATTCGCATGCAAACTTAGTTTGAGGCGTGCTTCACTTTACCGAGAGTTAGTCTAGATAGTTTGTGTGTTTTCTCTGTTTATTTCGCTCAATTGAGCAGATCACATGTTGTGATTTTCCACCCTCGGGTGAGATCGATCTTGTATCGATTATCATTGTAATCGTTCGACACATGGTATATACATTTCAATTACAATGAGTTTGTTGTAAACATTGAAAACACCTTGTTATCAAAATTGCTTTAAAGTAGAATGTGCACCCGTCTTCGCGTATTATCAAGTGCAACAATTCAAACGAAGTGAGATCGATCGCTATTAAGGACTTTACAACAATATTATCTACACAAACTCAAACAAAATCATACAAATACAACAATTACACAAACACCGTCAACCGTGTCTGACGAGTATCCAGAATTGTACATTCCCGAAAACGAAACAGATTCAGATGATACCAGTTTATGGTTTATGAAAAATCTTGTCGAAAAATCCATGGAGGATATGGCGAGTAGTTCTTCTAAAAAAAGATATTTTCCAACTTCAATATAATCAAGATACACATTTCCAACTTCGATATGAATTTGTCGAACATCTTTCAAGTTTAGGCTAGAGTACCTTGATTCGAACGAGGAATAGGTTAATTTTAATATTTGTACTGTTTTAGTTTTAATTATGTACTATTTTATTTTTAATTATGTAATCTTTTATTTTTAAATATATAATGTTTTATTTTTAATTATTATAATTATTATTTTTAATAAAAGTGAATTATCTTTTAAATCATTATAATATTAAAAGAAAAGTTTTAGTGTAGTTCAGGGTAACATTTTCAGCTTTTTGGGTGTTTCGGGGTATTCAGGGTACTTATGACGTGACAGTGTATGATTGGTGGATTTCAGGATAGTTTATAGGAGTGCCCCCTCCTCCTTAAGGGAGTGTTTGGGATTGCTTTTGAAAAGCTTTTTTTGACTTATTGACTTGTCAAATAAATTAATAAGTTAATAAATAAATTAATAAGTTAATATGGAGTGACTTATTAACTTATTTCCCTCACAACCATCAGATTACCAAATACTATAAAATAACTTTTTAATTTTTTAAAAGTTAATAAGTTAAAAAGAAAGTAAGAAAAGCACTCTCAAACACCCACTAAAACTGTAAACCGAATAAAAGCATTAGATGAAAGTAAACGAACGTAAATAAACAAATTAAAAACAGAATTTAAAGGGTTTTCACCGCGATTGGTTCATCTAAAAGTTGGATCAGTTTAGATTTAGAGGGCATTCATGTTTTTGTATGCCGCTCTTGTGCTTTGGGCCCATCTATTTCTAGGTAATGAGTGACAACTAGATGTCTAGATGACCGACATCGAAGTGGGCTGCTTCGGGTTCTATCAAATTGGGCTTGTTCCTGCTTTTCTGGCTTGGGCTTGCCATGTAGTATACTAGTTGTATTGTACTACCTAGACCCTTTCGCATATTTTTTTTTGAACGGCAAACGAATAATTTTTAAATTCGGTCATCGGGGTAAATCTATTGGCAAAAGACCATCCACGCCCGTGAACACAGACAACGCTGGTGACCGGCTCGCCCATCAATACAAGGGAAACCCACCACCCAAAGGCACACTGTGGTAAAACCCTTGACCCATTTCGAACATATTGCACCTAGTAAAACCCTTAGAGTGTTTCGCATATAACAGAAAAACTTGATGAGCATTTTTCTATATTAGGTTTTATTTTGTTAGTTAAATATATGTAATAGCTTGTAAATCTTGAGTTGATTTCGCATTCAATTTTATAAAATTTCGTTTTAGTTTTCAAATTCAGAAAATCATCTTCTTCATTTTTTGAATACTCAATAATCCATATTTGCAAGTCAATTATAAGATGAAATAAAATTCTAATAACTTGTTACGCTAAATTCTATTCATGTAAGTATGTAACATTATCTTCATTTTATCCATTAATTAAAAGACATCTGATTCTAGTTTACCACTTTTCTTTGAAAAAAAACTGCTAATTTGTGTATGTTTTGAGCATACTTATACTGTCATATTTACACTTAAATATATTTTACGAATGATGATATAAGATGTGTACATGTATTTACTACATGAGAATAATGAGTCAAACTCAAAGTCTTGTAAATCTCAATCTTCTACTCTAATAAAAAGGTATCTGGGATGACACGTGTCAACACCACAATGACTCTCATCAAAATTTTTCCGTCTCTCTCTCATATTAAATAATTACCTTAATTACTAATAATACTATTTAACACTTTTTTGATTTAATAAATTAATAAAGAGATCTATTTATTAATGTTATTTCTAAATATATAATTTTTTTATAAAATAATAAATTTATTTAAAGCATAAGACTTTTTTTAAAAATATGAAATATTTAAAATTTAAAATTGGTATTTTAAAAAGTTATTTTTTAAAACCAAAAATAATTAAGTTATAATAAAAAAATTTAAAAATGATAATTTTATATGGTTTGTTTTAGAACAAAACGTTTATTTTTTTTTGAAAAAATAAAGTTTTAAAAAGTTGATATCACTATTTTATAACTTACAGTCATTTCTAATACATAATTTCAGTGATATTATATCTTAAAATATCATTTTATAATTAATAAATTTTGTTATATTAATTTTTTATTTATTCAACCCGTGTAACACACGGGTTACTATAGCTAGTAAATTAATATTGTGTGAAAGAAAATTTAGTGTGACAAATGATAAAGAAAAAGTGCTAGACCTTTTCTTTGTTAATTTAGGACTGACCCAATTATATAATTGAGATATCATTTCTCTTTTTTATTATCCTATAAACATTTAAAAAATTATAGAAATAATATATAGGTAACTAGGTTATTAGCCCGTGTATTAACAGGTTAAAAGTTATAAATAATAATTCAAATATATAAACAATAATATTTAAACTCTATCGTTTCTATTTTAAATCGATTATATAAAAATAATAATTTGTGATCATAAGCATTAAAGGGTTAAATAATGTTTGAGATGGTTGATATCATGGATTCAAAATCTTTAAAATGGTTAGTGGTGATTGAGGTAGTTAAAAAAATAAAAACTTCACACTTGTTAAAAAAGAATTAAAACAAAATAAAAACTTCAAGTAAAAAATATAACATGATTTGTGAAAAATTTGTTAAAGGAAGTTTATACGGTAAAGTTTTTGTGAGTTGAAATTTGATGATGACATGTATCATCACATGTAATCATTTATTAGTATAGATTAAAGAAATCGTATAATGTTAATATTTTGTGTTGATCCCGTAATGTTTTACTTTTAAACACGGTAAATATTGTTTTATTAACTCTACATGAAATTTGATATTCGATTTTAAACACCTTCAATTTAAAGCAAAGCAATTAGGTTTGCAGTAAAAAATAATAAAGCTTTAGCTTTGGTAGCTTAGAAAAACGTGAAGAGTGAATTGCGGGTCAAATCGATCGATCGTCGTTGTGAAGAATCGTTGTTTGTTAGGGTTTTATCTGAAGAAATGAAGCTGGCATGGGTGAGGTCTCTGGAAACGTCTCACCAGGACTGCGTGTGGGCCTGCACGTGGGTCCCTCCGACCGACAAGTCCCCGGGCCTCCTCCTGACGGGATCCCTGGACGAGACGGTGAAGCTGTGGAATCCGGAGGACCTCTCCCTCCTCCGTACCAACACCGGCCACTGCCTCGGCGTCGTCTCCCTCGCCGCTCATCCTTCTGGAAACATCGCCGCCTCCGCCTCCATCGACAGCTTCATCCGTGTCTTCGATGTTGACTCCAACAACACCATCGCTACTCTCGAGGCTCCTCCTTCTGAAGTCTGGCAAATGCAATTCGATCCCAGGGTAAAGCTTTCTTCTTCTTCTTCTTCTTCTTCTTATTCTTCTTAATCTCGAGTTTTTGATTCTCTGATTATATTTAGGTCTTAATTGGTTGTTCGGTGATCTGTTCATTGGACCTCTTTTTGGCTTCTGTTTTGATTCTTTTGCTAATTATCTGAACTCCTTTCCTTTTTATAGGCTTGTATCTCCTACGTACTTTTAATAATTCGAATTTCATTAATGTTGCCGATAGCAATTAACTGGATTACTGCTTAATTTTGCTATCCGAATCCTGATTTCATGCTCTCGAAAGCCTGTTCTAGTTATTTAAAGAGGACGTGATCTGTTATGATATATTAGTGTAGAATGTAGATTCATCATGATAGTTACATACCTGTTTCATATTAACACTTAGTTTTGTTATTTTAGAGTCAATTAATTGTGTGTTGCAGGGTACCACTCTTGCTGTTGCTGGGGGAAGTAGTGCGTCGGTCAAACTATGGGATACTGCTGAATGGAAATTGATATCAACGCTATCCATTCCTCGACCTGAAGGCTCGAAGCCCTCTGATAAAGGCAACAACAAGAAGTTTGTTCTGTCTGTTGCATGGAGCCCAAGTGGAAGACAGCTGGCATGTGGGTCCATGGACGGTTCTATTTCTGTCTTTGATGTGCAACGGGCCAAGTTCCTTCATCACCTTGAAGGCCACACAATGCCTGTTCGTTCTCTTGCATATTCACCTCTAGACCCGAGAGTTCTTGTTTCGGGCTCAGATGATGAGTGTATCCATATGTATGATGCAGAAGGAAAAACACTGTTTTCATCAATGTCAGGCCATTCTAGTTGGGTATTGAGCGTTGATGTGAGCCCAGATGGTGCAGCAATTGCATCAGGGTCCAGTGACCGAACTGTGAAGTTGTGGGACCCTAAAATGAGGGCAGCTGTTCAGACCATGACTAACCATACAGACCAGGTTTGGGGGGTGAAGTTTGAAGCTGTGGGTGGTGGAGCTAAGGGGAGTCTGCTTGCAAGCGTATCGGATGATAAAAGCATCTCGTTATACAATTATTCTTAACCGTTGATTCTCCAGAGGCTAGTGTTTCTAAATTTCAACCTTGTTTTCCATTTGGTTTGTTCTTCATAGTCATTTATTTTTCTTGTTATATTATCAGCTGGAAAATGTAGTGTGAGACTTGATTGGAAACTGTCGAGATACAGTTGTTTTCTATAAATAAGTTAACTAACGTCTTGAAAATTTACTACATATTATTATCACCATATGCTATGTGTAGTCTGTAGATTTTACAAAGACGAAAAACGTCAGTCTGTTTATTTTTGTTGTGCATTCTAATGTATTGTTTTCGTTTATATGTTGGAACACTGTTATTATGTGATTGATTACTATTATGTAATTTAGGATCTGTTTATTGCTTGGTTGATCACTTAGGTTTAAATAATATCTATAAGTTTGCGTTTGTTTTCACAGGCTATTAGGTTGGCATCCTAACAGACCAAATTACCGTTCACGATACATAATGGTAACCAACATATTGAGAATTTGGTAGGTATTTTAGTTTATGCCAATTTGGATTTATGATAAGACTGTGAAAGATGGATCTTGGAATGCAAACTAGTTTCTTGATTACATAAATGCAACACCAATAAGTAGGGCCATGCTTAAATATAATGTATCTAAGTGGTTATTTTTCAATTTATTACATATATTGAAACTGTTAAAAGTCAGATAGTATGGTAATATAATTTGTAATACTAAAAATGAAAGTTGTTTTTTATGACATCAAAATTAGCTTTTATATCGTAAATATAGTAGCACATAACAAATATATAAGAAAAACTAACGAAATCGATAAGACAATTATCTGTTACATGCTGGTATTATAAATATTTTGATTAATCTTTTCTAATTATTTGTATCGTATTATCTAAAATATGTGGTCAACTCAAAAACGAAACTGTGATGAGAACTGATACAATCTCATGAAGAATTTGTTGATCTTGTTTTTCAAACGAAGCTTGATTATTATTATAATAATATAAAATGTATTTTTAATTTATGTTAATTGTTAATATAATATGAGTCACTATAATCAACCGGTGCTAAAGTTAAATCGTTTCGACCAAGTAATTTTGCCATATCCGTTGTTTGGTAATTCTATTAGGAAGTTAAGGAAAAAAACACTATGAATATTCGATCCATATATTTTGGATTTTATTATAAGTTATAATCAAAAATTAAAATCAATCGTTTTCATTTTATGAATAAGTTGGTTGGTGGCATGTTAATGAATCAAGAAGTGTTTAAAAATTTGTGGGGCATTAGTCCGAGTTCAAAGTAACTTGTGCCTCTTTGAAGAAAATAAAATATAGAAGGGGTGGATGTGAAAGAATTGGAAAGATTGGGGTGCTGAGTTTTGTGCACGGAACTACTAGTGTTTTTAACTTTTTATTCCGGTGCAAACACCATCTTTCACGCCACCCAACTTTCCAATTTAAAATTCATTTGGCTTCTACTTTACTCGTAAAAACCATGTTATTTACGGCCATGCCACTCGCATTTTTGATGTTTTTGTAATTACTGCCCTTTATTTTGTAGAAAAACTTGTATGCGAAGTCCCTAATAATAATCGTTAAACAACAATTTTACGTACTAACATAAGGTAGCAATTTTCTAAATGTTTTAATTATATATATTATTATATTATGGATGTCGGTGTTTGAGTTTTGATATTTTTTATAAGTTTACGTCAAAACAAGATTGTTAATGTTGAAAAGAAAGAGCGAAGGAAGACGTCTCACGCCGAGGCCCATGAGGTGCCGAGGCCCATGAGGTGCCGAGGCCCATGAGGTGCCGAGGCCCGTAATCGTCAATTTACCTTACACAATCATTCTAGTTTCCTCCCTTATGTGCTTTAGTTTTTCTGGATGATTTCATTGAGTTTTATTTGTTCTTATGTGTTTTTATGCTCGTGTAACTAATCCTATGGTATTCAGACAAATCTATAGTATAGTTAATCCAGGCACAAGTCTTAAGCATTTAGTTACTCATGTAGTTTCTAGTCAGGCTCATAATCTTGTCAGTCAAGGCATAGGTTTCAGCTATAGTTCAACAATCGAGGTACGAAGTTATGGTGAGGAGCAATTCTAGTACAATACAATATACAACCAAATAAGAGTATAAGTACAACAGTATTGCTCCTTAGTGTGCATTAAATAGTTCATATATCAAGTTGGTATTCACAACCAGAGCGTATACACACCTAGGTTAAGTGTTTATGTCAGGATAATCCTTAACAGTCAAATCTTAACGTTTCACTTAATCAAAGCTGGATACACCCAAGGTATCTTATCAAGTTATATCCTAGATGTTCTTAATAGTTTAAAGGCGACATGTGTTGTTTCTCACGAGTTTCAATTTAAAACCTACAATGTTCACATGTTCCCTAAGGTTCATAGAATTTGAGCTTATGTTAATAGTTTAGGTAAAACCTAATTCTCTATAAACAATGTCTCTAATACCAACCTGACACACCCCCGCTTTCAGCACACAACGAAAGCGACGGGAGTGTAACTAGACTGAATATCAAAAACAACGTTGTTTAGAAGATAATATTAAAATCTCAAATTGAATATATACTTAAATGCTTCATAATCTGGGCTTCTAACTTTGTACACTGCTACATGAGATTATCCAAGTTGTATAATTAGTGAAGCTATCTTTGATTTTCGATTCCTGAAAAGCATAATAAAAATGTCAATTAAAAATAGTTGATGAGTTCGCAGGTTTAAAGAAAACAAAGTTTCACATGGTCTTTTACATCTCATGCGTCTATGTGTTGAAAACATTTCTTTTCATGCTTAATTTTGCATTCCTTCAATGTCTTTTAAATTATCTCTACATCTGTGGTTCACTAACCTGATGTTGGTGTCACATATTTTTAAAAAGGGAAAACTTCACATAATAGCAAGCAAGTTTTAAAAAGTATTCCAATTATGTCACATATATGGTTCGAGGTTTTGTTTTAAGAAGTTTTAACCAAGGGAAAACTTCCAATTAGGTCCCGTATGATACCAATTAAATAAGTCCACAACCAACCCTGTACCTGGTTATCCAATCCTCATCTAATATGGTTTACAACTTTAGTGGTTTGATTGAATACAAATATTAATGACTTAATTAGAATAAAAAAGAATATAAGCGACCTAATTGGAATACTTTTTAAAACTTGCTTGCTATTACGTGAAGTTTTCCCTTATTAAAAATATGTGACACCAACATTAGGTTAGTGAAACCATAAATGTAGAGATAATTTAAAAGACATTGAAGGAATGCAAAATTAAGCATGAAAAGAAATGTTTTTCAACACATAGACTAGAGGTGGCAAAGTGGGCGGGTTGGACTGGATTGATGGTCGGGTCAGAATGGGTTTAGGTCTAGGTGGGTTTGGTTAGGATGGGTTGCTTAAAAAAGAGGGTCACAATGGATTCGGGTCAAAATGAGTTCAGGTCAGAATGGGTCTTTATAAAAAAGATTATTGAGGTTTGGTTATCAAGATAAGGATACCTGATTTATAAAAACACATGGTCCAAAATAAGATCGACATCATTTCTATATGCTTAACTCACACAAAGGCATCAAACCAAGGAAAATGACACAAAAGAATATAACTTGATATGAAATAATTTGAGAACAATCATTCAAATGTTAATTACAATCACAAAATTCAAGTTTGAAACCATCAGTTTTATAAATTGATTAGTTATTTTGATGAAATATTCACAAAACTAGAGCTTGAAATCCATTTTAATGGAAATCACTGTTCAAATTACGAACGATTCTTCGATATCAAACCCAGTTATTTTATGTTTAAAATCGATTCTTCGATATCAAACCCGGATATTTATGTTTGAAATCGATGGTGAACATCAGTCAAAACAACGTTGTTTGGATTCTCGTTTAAAAACCAAAATTTTCTAGTCAACATAGCTTGAGATGAGATGATGCAAAAATCCATGGTTGCCATTAATACTCAAGAAGAAAAAACTCAATCAAACCCAGAATCAAAGACTGAAATTGAATAAGATGAAGAGATCTCATGATCGATGGCTGCGATATGGTTAGCAAAGATTGACTTAAAAACCTAGTTACGGAATCTGTTTTGGAACCAAGAAAACAACTGACCGATTTCTTCAAGAACATACCCCATGTTCGTTCATTCCTAGAAACTTTGAGCATTCGTTCAAAGTAAATCGATTTAGAACCCAAAATCACCAACTTTCAAATTTATTGAACAACGGACTGAAGAACAAAACCACCGATCGATCTTCTCTACCCTTTTGATGATGTACCAAGAGGAGGACGAAGCAACGTATTTCAAAAAAAATATACAGGTGCAAGAAGTTAAAGAAATCCATAGCAGGTGTGGTCATTCAAGTTTGAATGGGTTAATGAAGACCCATTCTTTCCCTTGGGCCGAACCCATCCTGACCCATTGACCATTTTGATTAATTTTAAGTTTACCCTTCTTGACCTCTTAACAATATATGTTAACCCAAAACAATCCATAAACTTTGTTTCTTCAGTCCAAATCCACCCAAATCTCACCATACGAGTCAAGATTGCCAGGTATAACATAGACGCATGAGATGTTGTAAAAGACCATGTGAAATGGTAAAACGTACGTTTACAGGAGAGAAGTTTGATCGTCATTCGTAAAAAAGAACAAAACCTCGAAACCTACAAATACACAAGATTCAATGAAGGTTTCATAACAAACTATATGTCCTGAATGAATATACAACACCGACAAGCCCCCTATAAAAAGAAAAGAGGGTGACCGAGTCGTCTAGTAAAATAAGCTTGGTCAATATTATAAGCAACAAGATCTTGAGAAAAAAAGAAGAAAAACATTATATTCACCAAAAGGTAGCTGAAGTAAAAATTAAACGCGGGTGAAATGGTAGTCAATCAATGAACAAGATAAAATAGAGTCGGACTTTGAAACAGCTATAGAATCGCGTGACAATTTATTGAACATACTTATTAATAAAGTTTCAAGTGAAACATGAGATAGTCGAGATGGATGTGGGGTTGGCCTTGAATTTTTAGGTTGTTAATTATTGTAAGTTTATCTTTTTCTTATACAATTTCTAATTTAAGTTCTTTATGATTAAATTTATTTTTTTGTTGTTTTTAATTAAAGTAAATGTTTTAAATTTTTAATTAAAAATTTAATCTAATTTTGAAAATAATTAAGGTTTCAAGTGAGTTAGAAAAGTAATGTTTTCTTTCTTAAAAGAGTTTATTGTAGTAAATGGTTTGAATAAGATGATACGTTATAATTGAATGATGTTGACAGTACTTAGAGGACGCAAAGTCAACACCATGAAAGGTGGGGAAAACCCAACCCGGGTGGTAGCACTGTTCCTCGAACTACTGACCCCAAAAAAAACCCAACCTAATGAAAAATCCCGGGGACCGCCGAACTCCCCACCACCCATTGTTACCGTTTTGGATCGTTGTACAACGGTAGACTTAACTGTTTTAATTTTTTAAGAAAATAGTAATATTTAACAAATAAATATCACTCAACCTCATTATTTTTTCACTCTACTTCTATTCTAATATGCTCTTTATAATATCACTCGGTCTCTTATTTTTTCCTCTAAACATACATACATACATACATACATACATACATACATACATACATACATACATACATACATACATACATACATACATACATACATACATACATACATACATACATTATCACTTTACCTTCTTAAAACATCTCATCAATCATTTAAGCTACCTACAAGATTCGGACTACTAACGTTATCGTTCAAGGCAATGGTCCAGATCATGACGAGTATTGTAAGTTTTCATCTCAATCAGTAATTCCTTGCTGAAACACCATGCAAAGAAATACTCATCTGAAGAAACCTATTTCCCTGGAGATCTTGTAACTTAAACCGTTAACTCTCCTCACTTGTGAGTTAGCCCATGGGTACAATACTTCTGAATTCCTGGTTACAAGTCTAGAACTTTATATATGTTTTTACTGGTATCGCTGTCAAGTCTCTAATGGTCTCATCGGGGAATCACACACCTCGTACACATCTGTCAACTTTCCACTTCCTATAAGATTCAGAATGTCAATATGGTCTGTCAAGGCAAGTTCAGATCATGACAGGTTTCGTAAGTTTTTAATAACAGTGGCCAGTTGTGATTAACTACTTACAGAACTTCTCATGTCCTAAACTCTCCTATCCTGAACCACGCTAACACTCGAACCTACTATCGCTATTCTATGCACATATAGATCACATAAGTTCAAGTAAGCACAACAATTAATGTTATCATACCCTATCCTTGATTCTAACTTCTGTAACAAGGCACTACCTATCAGAATAGCATTTACAAGATATTTCATTACCTCTTGGCATGGAGCTTCTTGGACTGGCATCCTTTTATTTGGTCCCATTTTCTGTTTAAGTTTAGGTTTATAAATTAGTTTTCCCCAAATCTCTTAAACTTTGGCTCTGATACCAACTTGTAAGGCCCCGAATCTGGAAACCTCACAAATTGGCCATTTTGCATAAAACCTTATATTTAGTTCAAACTGATAGAGTGTTATTTATTAAAGCAGCGGAAATATGAAAATGTTAATTATATAAATAAAACCAAAGCACCAACTTAGAGTCAAACCTGAATTTGAGCTAGAATTTCTTTATTTACAAATCATTGTCTTAACAAATTTACTCATTTATTACTACCCCAAACATAAAAGCTGGTTGAATCTTTACAGGATGCCAGTCTTCACCCTCCAAGTAGCTCCTAATCAGGTCTTACCCTGAAACTTGATTTACCTGCCAAACAATCTAACATACATACAAAAGTCAGCTTCGCTGAGTGAGTTCTCGTTTTATATAAGTAAGAAAATATAATCTTTTATCCTTTCATATAATGAACACGCATACATCATACTACAAACATTATTTACATCACATTAGGCACGTTCATTATCTTTCATTCTTTCATTACGTTTCACTTCATCATAGGCGAGATTTGCACAAAGCAAGATCTCCAGTTGATTGACAACTAATGTCAATCCCCGTCGGTACACTTTATCCATGGTCACTACCCCCGACGGTTGATCGATCCCCGTCGGTACACATCTTCATGGTAGCTTCCCCCGACAGTTGATCCACACTGCTAGGCACATAGCCCGCTCATGAATACGGATCCATCATCATCATCAGACTCACATAAGTGAAGTCTATCATAGTGCTTGCAAGACTTTTCATCATCAAACGGGCCCGGGGGTAACATTGTTAAGTTCCACTTCTTATTAGTATCATCTTTCACTTAATATATATAGTACTTAGCTTATTATGTACACACATACCAAGTACTAGTCATCATAACGCGTAACCGTATCTATTTAATTGTCACATTTTTCTTTAGATCATTCTACCTATAGGCAATAAATATACGTAATTCACAGTTATTACTTTATCAAATCATATAACAAATTATTTAAAAATAATCTTAATTATATAATCATATGGTATGTATGTCAGCCCCAAAATAGTAAAGCATGTATAAAAGAGGGGATCTAGATCTCACCTAGATAGCCGGAAGCCGAAAACCCTAAGAGAAAATCCAAGAAGCACCACATTGTAAAGCCAATTTCGCCAAGCCCTCCCCAACGAAACTACAGTTTCGCTGAATCTGTTCTTAGCGAATCTACTCTTTTGCCCGACAGATTCGCCTAACTTTCGTTAGGACTTTGGTTATTTCACCATTAATCATCATAATTTATAACATCCCCCTTTATCATTCTCATATCATCATCATCATCATAACATCATTGACACTACCAACACAATGAGCCGAAACCATAATCGTCTAAACCTTCTCAGCAAACTTATATGTTCGCTTTATACATCCCAGCGAAACTATTCTTTTACCTAGCAACTGGGCACGGGTGTGAACTCTCGTTCACAAAGTCTCCTGGTACTTAGATAAGTTCACTCGACGAACAGTGAGCCAGAATCATCATCATCAAACCATCACCATAACATATCTATTGTCGAACCATTATCATAACACTCTATCGTCAATACATTACCATCATCAAACTATAATCCTAATATCATCATCATCAATCTATCATCACCATCACTATGAATCACCAATCCATCGTGTACCACCATGGTTGACTGTTTTCTACTACCACAAACCTTGTAGATCGGCTACTAGAGGCATGTATAAGCCTAGATCTGCAGGTTTACAGCTCACCGGGTTGTCGGGGCCACCAGAATGCGACTTCCACCACCAAACAGCTCCACAATCACCACCTGCCATTACCGCTACATTATCACCGTAGCACCAACCCAACCGACAACCTAAACCATAATAACCACCAGCCATTACCGCTTCCACCATGAACCCCCAACACAGCCTACACCGCCGCGACCACCATCACCGCGATTTTGTCACCGCGGCACCACCCATAGCCACCATCGTGAGCCGACGGGGCTTATCCGGGGGCCCTGTCGTGAGCTTCAAATAGGAGAAAAGGGGAAGAAAGGGGTCACCATCATCACTAAATCATCATCATCATCAACCTCCTGCTCCAACCGATCTTCATCGTAACACCACCGTCGCCCTGCACAGAACCAGGGGAGGGGTTCGATTGGGGTTGGGATGCAGCTGCCGAGAGGGGGGTGTGAGGTTGCTTCTTTGATCGCTCGGCCGAGGCAGGCCCGGAACTCCGACCGTAGCCACAAAGTCGCCGGAGGGGGAAAGGGGAAGGGAGGTCGCTCGGTTGGAAGGGGAAGAAGAAGAGTAGCGGCTGATTTGGGGAGAAGGGGGGGCTTAGGGTTTATTTTATAATTTCATAAATTGTCCATTTTTGTCCCTCAACTCCACAAACATTTATTTCGGCCCTCAACATGTAAACTTGATCCTATTTCTCCAAGTTTGAGTCCTTAATATCGCTAGCGTTATCATTTGCTAATTTGGTATACATCCGATAGAAATTTGGGGCGTTACATGCATGCATGCATCCATGCATGCATGCATGCATGCATGCATGGATGGATGGATGGATGCATGCATGCATGCATGCATGCATGCATGCATGCATGCATACATACATACATACATACATAAAATTAAACACCACATATGAAGACCATCACAAGAACCACCACCATGTAATCATCCTTACCACCTCCCCTGTAATTTACCATCATCTTTTTCACCAACAATGGTGCTTTAAACCTTCATACCCCCAAACCTGGTTTTCGATTCAACTAAAAAAAAAAGATTCAAGAACTCTAATTGAAAGAGGAACAGTCATCACCGGTGAAATCAAAGCCCAAATCCATTAAACCACCGCCCAGATCCGGTGACGTGGTAGTGTTGGTGGTGGTTGACGTTTCGGTGGCTTTGTGATGGTTGACGGTTCGGTGTTAGTGGTCGGGCTTTATGGTGGTTCATGGTTGACGGCTTTGTGGTGGTTCGGGGTCCGAGTGGTGGCTGCGACAGCGACGGTGGCTGTGAGGCTGCGGGCCAGGCTATGAGGTGGTGGTGTGGCGGACGTGTGATTGAAACTCATGGCGGGGTTGGATGAGGTGGTCGGCCGTGGTATTACAGTGATGGTGTGTGGTGGTGCGATGGATGTGGGTGGTAGTGGTGCCATGGTTGTGAGTTTGTGACAGAATAGATGGGTTGGGTGGGGTGGGGGTAGTGCTGCTTAGGTGGAGTGGCTCTGGTTTTAGAGAGAGAGATAGAGAGAGAGAGAGAATAAAGATGGAGAGAGAGTGTGTGATAGAGAGAGAGAGAGAGTAGAGATGGAGAGAGTGAGTGTGTTGTATACATATATAATTAATATTTATACATAGATATTGAAGTAACAGTTTAAGTCCAAGGTATTTTTATCTTTTACATATACCTAACGGAAAAAATGGATGGGGTTAGTGTCCTGGACTTATTGTGATAGATTTTAAACCACAGTGGTTAAACCGGACGTTTTTTAACTATTAAATGAAAATGGTTATAACCATCAAACCACACAGACGAAAAGCCTAATTTACTCAAAAATTAAGAAAATAAATTATTTTGGAAAAAACAAGGGAACAAGAAAAAACTGAGACGACTCTTTACAAAATGAGTGAAACCTAAGCAAAACAAAGAAAACATAAAAAACTAACGCGACGTTAACATGTCATTGTTAAAAAACGGACACTTCCCTATGCCTTGTGGGTTGAGAAAAGTGTTTAGTTATTTTAAAGGTAAAAGCAACGTTTAAAAATTGAAGGAAAGTGATTTGAAAATTCAAAAATTTCATCCTAGGTAAAATAACAAAAAATGATGGTGGGCAAGTGCGTAAATAAAAGGAAACACAGACCCTTGGGAGTTGGGTCTACACAAAATTAAAAGTTAAAACTGGCTGCCTCATGTCTGCTTTTGAGTCTTGAGCCGCTTCGTGTGTGTGGACCTCCATAACTCGCCGGTCCATCTGCTCTAGTCTACCACATACACAAACACACACACACCCCACACCTAATAATAATAATAACCTAATTAATAATACTAATACTAATAATAATAATCTAGAGAGAGAAAGTGCTAGAGCGAGAGAATAAACCCCACACAACAACACAACACCAACACAACACAAACACAAACACAATACACATTGCATTGCTTTGCTTTGCTGGGTGTACAATATACAAATACACACCCATTAATTATTAATATATTAATAAATAAATTTAAATATATAAATATAAATATATATTCATATGCATACAAACTTCTCACCTCATTTCACAGATAGAGAGAATTATTCCAAAAACTACTCTTCTTTGCATCAACATCAACATCATCTTCACCACCATCATCTTCTTCATCTTCTTTCTTTCTGTTCTTCTTTATCATCCTCTTGTTATCTCCGATCTGAGTCACCGCTTGCTGCCTGCTCTCTCTGACTCCTCCTCCTCCTCCTTTCTATTGATGATAAGGAGATCGATTCAACATCCTTAATGGTATGTTACTTTTGTGTTCTTCTGCTAATGATTATTGCTCCTATTTGCTTGATTGTTTGTTTTTCTAGTCAAATCTGTTCAACGAAGTTTCCACATGGTTGAATCTCTGTTTTTTTCGTTGTCGATTGTTCATGCGTACTGTTGCTTTTAGGTTTCTTGTAAATTGAAGTTGAAGACGATGTTTTCTGTGGCTATTTTGGTCTTTGAAAACCAATTGAAAGTAGTTGAGATCATTGTTTAATTAGGTGGTATTCTTTAAGCCAAATTGTGGCTCACTTTTGTTCGAATTTATACCTCAGGTTCTGGATGTATGTTAAATTTACTTGATGCTAATTCTAGCTGGTGTTTTTAGAGGTTACATTTAGGGGCTAATTGAAGCAGATGATGAAACTTGAGTTGCAAAGTTGATATATTTCTACGGAGACAAATTAGGGTTTTGTAACTCATGAATTGTTTTGAATTATCTTGACCAATTTTTAAGACCTCCATGATTTGTTGATAATTTGAACTGAACATGCAACTTCCAGTTCAAACCCTAAATCCAAGCCTTCCAAACATTTCGTTATTTATATTGGTAATTTTCACCATGGAACATAATTATTTGATATAGATTCGTAATGTCTATGTTCAGGAAACATTTCGTTGCTGATTAGAAAAGAAAAAAGTAACTAGGCATCAATGAGAACTAATTAAGTCGTCTACTCATCTTGTCATTGAAATTGAAGATGCTACTAAGTTTGTTTAGGAAACTTAGGTTGCATACTTACCCATACTAAATGATACATTACATTATTACTACTGTTTGCTACCTTGGCAGAGTACTATTCATCTATCCTATCATATATTATTATTTTGACTTTTAAGAGTCAGTTAAGTTGCCTTTGACTCGAATTTGTACCAATTGTTTAAATCACATGAATGTCTTTTCTAATTCATATCTTTTCTAAGACGGTTAACTATAAGTGTTGTAGTTAAATTGTTCTAGAAATTTCCATTTTTTTGTGTCTAACAAAATAAAATACTTGCAGGCGGCACCGGTTAATATTATTGTGGGGTCACATGTTTGGGTTGAAGATCCTGTTTTAGCATGGATTGATGGGGAGGTGACCCGAATTAATGGGCAAGAGCTTCATGTACATACAACAAAGGGAAAAACGGTGAGAATTTTTCAAAAGTTATTTTTGTGGTACATTATATACAGGGCAAACTATATAAAGTAGAAGCAAAATTCACATCTTTTTATTTATTTTACCAACCAACTTCAAGTTTGACACAAAGTAGAAACAAACTTACACTTTTAGTGTCAATTTCAGTAACCAACCTTTCTTTTACTGCGCCAGCTGTCAAATGCGGTGCCACAAATGCAAAAAATGCATATGTGCAACAAAATTAGAAAATATATATATTTACATGTTTGTTTTACAAAGTCTATATTGGAAAAGATATATTTATATCTTAAAATTAATATTAAATGTCTATTCAGATGCCACATGGCATATGCATATACACTAAAATGACATATTCAATGACTCTTAAAACACTTTGAAAAATCAGCGAAAAAACAACCATAGGTCATATGTTGCTACAAGTGGTAATAAATTGTAAGTTTGTTGCCAAGATCGTTAATGAAGTTTAAGTTGGTTTCTATTATGCGTCTAATCAGGAAAAATGTGCAAAATTCGTTTCTGTTTTGTGTAGTTCCCTTATATATGTAATCAATCATGATTATAGTAATTGTACTCCTTTACGACTTCATTACATGGATTTGACTTAATTTGATTGCAGATTGTTACAAATGTCTCAAAAGTGTTCCCAAAAGATACTGAAGCTTCTCCTGGAGGTGTAGATGACATGACACGCCTTTCATATTTACATGAGCCGGGAGTTTTACAAAATTTGGCAACCAGATATGAACTTAATGAGATCTATGTGAGACTCACTTTTTTATTTTGTTTGAACAAATTTTACTCTTTATCATCTTAAACATTAATATTTATCTGAGTAACAGAATTAATGGATTGTTAATAGTAATATTCTTTTTATAAATTGTGTAGACGTATACCGGAAATATCCTAATTGCTATAAATCCGTTTCAAAGATTGCCTCACTTGTATGATACACACATGATGGAACAATATAAAGGAGCAGCATTTGGTGAACTTAGTCCCCATGTTTTTGCTGTAGCAGATGTTGCATATAGGTATGTTATATAATGTTGATATTTTATTTTCTAATATGGTTTTACTAAAAAGTTCTTTTTATTCTTGATTGAGATGATATATATTTTTTTGTTTAATTAATAGGGCAATGATGAATGAAGGGAAAAGTAATTCAATTTTAGTCAGTGGAGAAAGTGGTGCTGGTAAAACTGAAACAACAAAGATGCTCATGAGATATCTTGCTCATTTAGGTGGTCGATCTGGTGTGGAAGGACGCACCGTTGAACAACAAGTCTTGGAAGTAAGATTTGAGTTTACTTTATTTTTTCTGACATCTTGAGTCTGGTTTTTGAAATTCTATGAACAAATATGTATTCATTTGTAGTCAAATCCAGTACTAGAAGCATTTGGCAATGCAAAAACTGTCAGGAACAACAACTCGAGGTGCATGATTGCTCTAGAACTTACAAGTTTCTGATCATTTAATAATTTTGTTATATTAAGGTTTTCTTTCATGAAACTAACTTTGACTGTTGATTTTGGCATGCGCAAAATAGTCGTTTTGGTAAATTTGTCGAGATACAGTTTGATAAAAGTGGGAGGATATCAGGGGCAGCTATTAGAACATACCTGCTTGAGAGATCCCGTGTTTGCCAGATATCAGATCCTGAAAGAAACTACCATTGCTTTTATCTTCTTTGTGCGGCACCACCTGAGGTATTTTATGAGTAAATTACAAGGATGGCCACTGTTATTTTGGTGGAAATTATGAAAATGGTCCCTACCATTCATATTAGAAAATTTTTCACTGTGGTATTCACTTATGTAACCCTTTAGGTCTCTTGTCCAGTAAAATGAATAAAGAAACAATGTATGTTTGGGCCACCCAAGTATTCAACTTTTTTCATTGAGGCCAACCATATATTGATACTACTTTATTGGTTTCAGTTATACCAACCTGGGACAAAATATATCAAGTGACGAAATTGCCCCTTAAAATCCTAAAAACACGAAAATGCCTTGACCAGGTGTCAACGTTTTATAGGTTTTTTCTTTTTTTAAAATTATGGGATTTTTATCGTTCACATGTTTTTGGCTGAATTGGTTTTTATTACACCAGATACTATCCTGTAAGCTTGTTTTAATATATGGGTTACCTGATACCCATGTACATTATCCCATGACTAAGCTACCCTCATCTAGAAATATCTTCTTAAATTTTTATTTTCTCCGTTTGCAGGACAGAGCGAAGTTTAAATTAGAAAGCCCACAGTCATACCATTACTTAAATCAGTCAAAATCATTTGCGCTTGAAGGTGTAAGCGATGCTCATGAGTATCTTGCTACAAGAAGGGCAATGGATATTGTTGGAATCGGCGAAGAAGAACAAGTTAATGTTTTTTTAAATGTATATCTCTTACTTTTTTGTTCTGGTATCTTACACTTCAAAAATCCTCCAGGAAGCAATTTTTAGGGTTGTAGCCGCAATTCTTCATCTTGGTAATATTGAGTTTGCAAAAGGGAAGGAAATTGACTCTTCGGTGCTTAAAGATGAGAAATCTAGATTTCATCTGAATGTGACAGCCGAATTGCTTAAGTAGGTTTACTATTTGTAATTAATATTTTATCTTATGATTTCTTGCAATATTTAATTTGATGTAACCATTATCTGGTGAAAAAGGTGTGATGCTAAAAGCTTAGAGGATGCCTTGATTAAACGTGTAATGGTGACCCCAGAAGAAGTAATTACAAGAACTCTTGATCCTGAAGCTGCAATTGGTAGTAGGGATGCTTTAGCTAAAACAATCTACTCTCGTTTGTTTGACTGGTAAAAATGATCCAAATACGTAATTACATTGGATTTTTTATCGATGTTTTAAGAATATAATATTTAGCTCTGAAATCTAAATCTTGTAGGATCGTGGAGAAAATAAACAATTCAATTGGACAGGATCCGAACTCAAAATCACTAATCGGAGTTCTTGATATATACGGGTTTGAGAGTTTTAAGCATAACAGGTAGTGTATCAGATATTATATACCGCAAGGCTTTAATTTAAAGTTTGGGTTAAATATAATTATGTATGTATATGTATATCCTTCTAAAGTTTACAGTGTCATATATATCCTTCTAAACTTCATAATGCCATATTCACCCTTTCAAAATGCTAATTGTATTGAATATTTCTAGTCCATAGCGAATTAAACAAAATCAGTTCATTATAACAATTTGTTTCAGTGAATAAACAAGAGAACATCTTGAGCTGAAATGAATTCATAGTATTTACGCCTTCTCTTGTTTGTTGATTTACTATGGAATGGTAGATCTGACATTTTTAATGTTTTGAAAGGGTAAATATGATATCATGAAATTTAGAAGTATATGTGAGATTTTGAACTTTTAGATGGATATATGTGAATTTGGCCCTTGAAAATTTCGAATGTTGTAATGCTGATAATATGTATGTTTGAATTAGTTTTGAGCAGTTCTGCATCAATTTCACAAATGAAAAACTGCAACAGCATTTCAACCAGGTCAGTTTTTGTCGATCAAACTAGTGAACTATGTATATGAAATTGATTGCTGATTGTTTGTTTATCTTTTTGCAGCATGTGTTTAAAATGGAACAAGAAGAGTACACAAAGGAAGCGATAAATTGGAGCTATATAGAGTTTGTGGACAACCAAGATGTATTGGATCTTATTGAGAAGGTGTTGTACATCATTCTTGTTTGTATCTACTTGCTAGTATACTTCAATTCTCGTCATAAAAAACTAATCAAATTTATTGCAGAAACCTGGAGGAATCATCTCACTTCTGGATGAAGCCTGGTATGGCCCTATAATCCTATATCAATTTCTTTTTATAGAGTAAAAATTTAAAACAAGAGGTTATATGCAGAAAGCAGAAATGGCTTATGTTCTTAAAATACTTATGCAGCATGTTCCCCAAGTCTACTCATGAAACCTTTGCTCAGAAGCTGTACCAAACATTTCCAAAAAACAAACGCTTCATCAAGCCCAAGCTGTCACGCACAAGTTTTACAATATCTCATTATGCAGGGGAGGTATGTTGGTGATTATTTAATTAGTTATTGTTTATCATTATGGAACAGAAATAAAGATGTATGAAGGTGTATTTGGTACGAGGGTATGGGAATAAAGGGATGGAAATGTTTAACATAACTGGAACAGAAATAAAGATGTATGAAGGTGTATGAAGGTGTTATTGTTTACAAAACCCACCTTGTAGCTTGGTTTAAGCAATCTGTTCCCTATTATTCTCATCTCTTTGTTTAACATAACTGGCTTATATTATCTATAAATAAATATAACATCTTTCGGTTGGCTTTTTGATTAATCTTATCTGAATTGACTTTTCCTATATGTATGTATATATAATTATGACAAAATGGTTGGCCACAACAATATTAAAAATGATTCTTATCATGTCATTAACTTACATGTCAAGTCAAACTTTACTCTTATAGAACGAACAAAATAATTTTATTTTTATACGTAATCTAGTATAATATATAGGACTACTGTTAAATGTCTGTAAAATGTTTTAGTGGAATGACCTATACTCATATAGACATCTAATAGTAGTCCTATGTATTATATTATTATACTAGATTATGTATAAAACTAAAATAGTTTGTTCGTTCTTTAAGAATAAAGTTTGGCTTGACATGTAAGGTAATGAAATGATACAAGTTACTTTTATTTTTGTGGGCAACCATGTAAAGTGAATTGCTTCTTAATATTTATTTGGTTTATTTGTTGATATCTCACATATTTTTCTTTTTTATGCAAAATATTTGTTTTACTTGAATACTGCTTAAGGGTAAAACTGAGCTTTTACTATATTTTTATTTTCAGTGATAACAATCTAAATAATTTTCAAGTAATCCTACTCATTCCAGTTCCACCATAGTATCAAACCTGTACCTATAGTGATTTCTGACTGCAAACCAAATACCACCTAATATGCAAGCGTTCTGTTTGTAGGTGACTTATTTAGCTGATCAATTTCTAGACAAAAACAAGGATTATGTGGTAGCAGAACATCAAGATTTGTTAACTGCCTCAAAATGCTCCTTTGTTGCTGGTTTATTTCCTCCACTTCCTGTAGAGTCATCTAAATCTTCCAAATTTTCCTCCATTGGTTCTCGATTTAAGGTATAGTTTCTGTTTTAACCTTTTCAGTATGCCAATTTAAACACTTGCATAAAACATTCTGATGAAAGATGAATGTGTCTACTAATTGCAGCTGCAACTTCAGTCTTTAATGGAAACCTTAAGTACGACAGAACCTCACTACATTAGATGTGTGAAACCGAACAATCTTCTAAAGCCTGCTATTTTTGAAAACTTAAACATTATCCAACAATTACGATGTGGTGTAAGTATCTTCAAGATTCTCCGTGCTTAATCATCAAGTACACTTATATGTTTAAATTATTGATTAAAATGTACTTTTTAATGTAGGGTGTACTTGAGGCAATCAGGATTAGCTGTGCTGGTTATCCCACCAGGCGAACATTTGATGAGTTTCTTCTTCGTTTTGGTGTTCTTTATCCGGATGTCTTAGATGGAAAGTAGGGTTTTAAAGTCCTTTATGTATAAAAAAAATTAAATTTGCTTCCCCATAGTGATCTTTTTTGAATCTTTTTATCATGTAGCTATGATGAGAAGGTTGCATGTCAAATGTTGTTGGATAAAATGGGGTTAAAAGGCTACCAGGTTGCAACCTTGCCTTATATTAATATGTATCTTTTCTATGCATGAAATACCAAACTTTTGCTTCCGTCATTATTTTGTCATTTGTAATTGTTTAGTACTTTTGAGTCATTAAAGATGGATTTTTTCGTATTACAGTTGTTATAGATCATTTCAATTATGACCCAAAATGGGACAAAAATTTTACATGAAGTCCACATAATGACCTAAACGGGACAAAAGGCCATCTTTAACTGTTCAAATGCACATAAAAGAAGTACAATGACGAAGACTGGACAAAATTTTATGCAAAAACCAACCCTTTTAACTTCTTTATAAATCCCAAGATTCTTGATGCTACCAACATAGTATTTGTGAGATATAAACTTATTAAAACCAAGTTATCTAAATTAACTACCTTTGCAGATTGGCAAAACAAAGGTGTTTTTACGTGCTGGGCAAATGGCTGAGCTGGATGCCAGGAGGGCTGAAGTTCTTGGAAATGCAGCTAGAATCATCCAAAGGCAAATGCGTACTTATATTGCACGCAAGGAATATATAGCAATACGCAAAGCTGCTATTCAGTTGCAGGCTTGCTGGCGAGGTATGTCTTATTCACATATGGATAAATTGTTCCTAGACTAATTTCAATGTAGTGTATATAGGGAACACTAAAGTATCATATATAGTTATTCACCTGAAGTTCATAGTAAATAAAATAAACAGTCCATTTCACTAATATTAACAGATAGATCTTTTATGAATCATTTTAACTCATAATGTTTTTCTTAATTAATTTGTTGAAACAAAGTCTTATAAGTTAGATGATTTTATTTTTGTGTACTTTTATGAAAATTAGACAAATATACGGAATTTTGGACTTTTAGGAGCATATATGTGAAATTGCCCCTACTACTTATTTTGATCTTAAAGTTATATTAGAGTTTGATTGATCTTTTATATTATTTTATCAGCTTTATCTGCTTGTAAACAATTCGAACAATTGCAAAGAGAAGCAGCAGCAATAAAGATTCAAAAAGATTTCAGGTGTTTTGTTGCTAGAAAATCATATCAAACACTTAGGACATCTACAATTAAACTACAGACAGGATTAAGAGCAATGACTGCTAGAGATGAATTCAGACATCGCAAACAAACGAAAGCTGCTATATTTATACAGGTTCCGTAATCAGCATGGATTACAAATAAATGCAACAAGTATATGACTCTAAGTTTATTCTATGATGGCATATGCAGGCTCACTACCGTTGCTACAAAGCACATTCTTACTACAAGAGTCTTCAAAAGGCTACATTATATACTCAGTGTGGCTGGAGGAGAAGAGTTGCTAGGAAAGAGCTTCGAGCGCTCAAAATGGTATTTAAATCTTAAATGAAAAGTTGATGTTTTCTGGTATAAAAATATGGAAAGTTGCCTTGAGATAGAAATGAACTATGCACCTTTTTCCTATTTAGCAACTGACTTTGAGTTGAGCGCAAAGTAGAAACCAGCTTGCACTTCGTTACCGATTTTAGCTGTCAACTTGCATTTTGTTACCAATTGTAGCAAATGAATGACATGATCAACCATTAGCATCGACATGTTAGCTTTTGCTGATTTTTCATAAGTTCCTAACGGCTAACGTGGCATCTTATTTTTCATTTAATGTTTTTTGCACGTGGCATATTTATGTATACATCTTAGAAGATCATTTCTCAACACATGTAAATAAATTTATTTTTATTTATTTTTCAAATAAACATTTTTTGACATATGTGGCATCTGATGTGGCGGCTTCATGGCATCAACTGGTGCCACATTAGGAACATACATGTAAAATGAGGATGTAATTCGATGTCAATCCGCCTACTTTTAAGTTGGTTGCTAATATTGGGGAAAATGTACCGTTTGTAAGTTCGTTTATATATTTTCAATGGAAAGTGTACCGTTTGTAAATTCGTTTATATATTTTCCATATGCTGTTAAAAACATATTTTTAGTTGGTGACTAATTGTTTGTAAACTTTCAGGCTGCAAGGGAGACGGGCGCTCTTAAAGAAGCGAAAGATAAACTTGAAAAGCGTGTGGAAGAACTTACATGGCGTTTGCAGTTGGAGAAACGACTAAGGGTAATTTAATAGTTTTACTTAATCGTCCTCGCCCCTTGTATTTATAAAGTAATGATTCCTTATCGAAACGGTGGTTTAACTCTTCTACAGACTGAATTAGAAGAGACAAAAGCTCAAGAAACTGCAAAGTTGCAGGAAGCTTTACGTTTGATGCAAATCCAAATAGATGAAGCTAATGCTAAAGTAATTAAAGAGCGTGAGGCAGCTAGAAAAGCTATTGAAGATGCTCCTCCTGTTGTTAAGGAGACACCTATCATAATTCAAGACACTGAAAAGATTGACACCTTGACTTCTGAGGTGGAGAGTTTAAAGGTAGGCACATTAAATAAACCATGATTTTTTTTACTCTTTTAGATTGTAATAAAACGTGAATGAAATAAATGATAAATAATTTATACGTGATAGCTAACTCAATCTATACAATTGTGCAGTCTTTAATTCAAAATCAAAAACAGGAGGTTGAGGAGGCTAGAAAGTCCTTACTAGAAGCTAATTCTAGGAATGATGATCTAATGAAAAAATTCGAAGATGCGGAGAGACGAGCCTATCAACTTCAAGAATCTAATCAAAGGTTTGTGCTCATAATAGTAAAAAACGGTATCTAAAGTGGATTTGGACTTATATGTTACAGTTTCAGCTGTAAGAATAAGGTTTGATTTTCTTAATGAGTATATATTTTGCCGTTGATACACTAAAGTCTTTTTTTATAGGCTTGAAGAAAAGCTTTCAAACATGGAGTCCGAAAATCAAGTACTTCGCCAGCAAGCACTGACCATGTCACCTACTGGAAAATCCATATCTGCAAGGCCAAGAACAACAATTATTCAGGTACCACACACAATGAATTTGACTTTTATTTATTCTTGTTGCTTGGTTTATAGGCATTACAAGTTTCACTTTTATTGAATCTACTACAGAGAACACCAGAGAATGGAAACGTTCAAAATGGGGAAACAAGGCTGGCTACGCCTGTAAGGATATTTAATCTGCTTGAAATAAACTCCTTAAAATATTAAAATTCTTTCTTTAAGTTTTGTCATGTTTTCAGGAGACAACACATGCTATATCAAATTTAAGAGAGCCTGAGTCTGAGGAGAAGCCACAAAAGTCCCTTAATGAAAAGCAACAAGTAAGTGACCATGATTATGAGTTTTGCAAATTGTATTCTTAAAAGCCAATTGACCCTCTATTAAGATTATTATATTTTCTAATATCTTGACCAAACTTGTGTCTTCAGGAGAATCAAGATGCACTTATCAAGTGCATCAGTCAAGATCTAGGATTTTCGAGTGGCAAACCGGTTGCTGCTGTTTTGATATACAAAAGTCTTCTTCATTGGAGGTCATTTGAAGTTGAAAGAACTACTGTTTTTGACCGTATTATCCAAACCATTGCTTCAGCTATAGAGGTGAATATAATACAAATTTTGGTTGGGCTTATATTGACTAAATCAGAAAACTTAACTGATTTGAATTTTATGTGATGAAGGTCCAAGATAGTAATGATGTGTTAGCCTACTGGTTGTGTAACACTTCCACATTACTGACATTACTTCAACACACACTTAAAGCAAGTGGGGCTGCTCATATGACTCCACAAAGGCGACGATCATCATCAGCTTCTCTTTTTGGAAGGATGTCACAAGTATGAAAATCATAGTATATAGCACCATTTTCAATACGGTTAATCATATTTCTTTTGATAATAGATTTTATTACTTCTATAAATTTCAGGGGTTACGAGCATCCCCTCAGAGTGCAGGCCTGTCATTTCTTAATGGTCGAGTTCTTGGTAGACTTGATGATTTACGTCAGGTTGAGGCTAAATATCCGGCTTTGTTGTTTAAACAACAACTTACTGCATTTCTTGAGAAAATATATGGAATGATACGTGACAATTTGAAGAAAGAAATATCTCCACTGCTTGGATTATGTATCCAGGTAGATTCTTTATCTTTATGTGGTTGGTACTTAATGTTCATCCAAAAACTAGAATATATAGTCTGCAATTCACAGTAGTTGAACTGAGAATTGTTCTTGATTAGCTTTACCTTATTTCCATAACTACATAACTACACATAATAATGCAGAACAGCAAAACAATGCACATGGTTGTATCGTGGTAATTAGTATAGGTGGTAAAATGAGTGGACCGGCTAACAAATCAGTATGGGTTCGAGTCAAACCGATAAGGTTTTGGTTCCGGTCTGGTCAATTTTGATTGACCCAGAGGCCAGAACACCTTTTTTCCAAAAGTTCAGATATATATCTTTTTTAAAACTAGTAATGTGTAAAATAGGATTTTAGAATATTTATTTCAATAAAAATATATAACTGAATGTTTTACATTGAAATGAGTTGGGAATTAGGTCAATATGGGTTTGATTTAAACTGACAATGGGTTGGTACTTGTTGGGTTAGGTTTGGTTGACCTAAAACACTTTTTGTCCAAAACTTTGAACTTTTTTTATTTATTTATTTTTATATTTTTAATTATGATTCACAAGTCAGAATGTCAGATATGATTACAGAATTATTTTATTTCATTAATTATGCAAGTGTACTTAATGCAGGCTCCCAGGACATCTCGTGCAAGTTTAGTTAAAGGGCGTTCTCAGGCCAACGCTGTTGCTCAACAAGCACTAATTGCTCATTGGCAGAGTATTGTTAAAAGCCTTGATAATTATTTGAAGACAATGAAAGCAAATTTTGTAAGTTCTAAACCCTACAAACTAAAAGCAGTCTTATCATAATGATTTTGCTTATTTTTACCTACTAATGGTATTTCTGTCATGTCTTTTTTGAATCTACAGGTGCCTCCATTTTTGGTGCGCAAAGTTTTCACACAGATATTCTCCTTTGTCAATGTTCAGTTATTTAACAGGTAAATGTAGTAAAAACACAGGGCAATTTGCATGAAATAGAAACAAAATTATACGTGTTCTCGATTTAACACCTAACTTTAAGTTATGCGTGTATAGAAACCAACATGCAATTTATTACTGGTCCTAGCAATTAATTTTTATCTGCAAGATACTGATGTGACACTTGTTGACATGCCAACTGCCACATTCGGTGCCACATTTGCAACCTAAACGCTAAAGCAGCAAAAACAATTGACCTACGGGTGTATCATGTCGTTTGTTGCTACATTTTGTAATAAAAGTAACATGGTTGCAAAAATCAGTAATTAAATATATGATGGCTTCTGCTTTGAGCCTAATATAAATCTGGTTGCTAAAATCTGAAATAAATTTGTATCGTTTGTTATTTTATTTTACTTTTTTTGTCATTGGACCTTAAAACGTGTATACCTTATTGTGCAAAAAGATTCATATCCTTGCTGACATTTTTTTATGTTTGGGTGGAAGTCTTCTCTTGAGACGTGAGTGCTGCTCATTCAGTAACGGTGAATATGTAAAATCAGGGTTGGCTGAACTTGAACAATGGTGTTGTTATGCAACAGAAGAAGTAAGCAATTATCTTGTGTGCAAATAGGGACTGAATTTATTCTTTTACTTAAATATATTTGATTTCAGTATGCAGGCACTGCTTGGGATGAACTGAAGCATATTAGACAAGCTGTTGGATTTTTAGTTATTCATCAAAAGCCCAAGAAGACTTTGAATGAAATAACCAATGAACTTTGTCCTGTAAGAAAATATATTTTAAAATTTTAAGATCCAATATTGCAAGTAATGGGTTATTATTATTAATAGTAACTTATATTATTATTATTATTATTATTATTATTATTATTATTAATTTTTGTCTTTTTAAGACATTGTGTTTGATTTGTGTAGGTGCTTAGCATACAACAGTTATACAGAATTAGCACGATGTATTGGGATGACAAATACGGTACACATAGCGTCTCTTCGGAAGTAAGTTACTTTACCCCAAAAGATTTTTCATTTTAGTTTTTTTTTTTAAATTTTCTTGGTGATTAAAATTATTATATTATTATTACTATTCCAGCATCCCTCTAAGGCTGTTTTTGTAATAGGTCATTTCAAGTATGAGAGTAATGATGACTGAGGACTCGAATAATGCTGTTAGCAGTTCGTTTTTGTTAGATGACGATTCCAGGTAAATTTTCAAAAGTTGTATCTATAGGATTGGGGAATCATCAGAAAACCATGGACTTCCACCTTTTTTTTCCTCAGAGGAGGCACTCGATTTTTTTAATGAATAAATTCTTCAGCTTACTAATATTAAGCATAAAGGAATAAAGAGCCTTGAAATCAGTCACATGCTGTTGTGGATGCCACATAGGACATTTTTTTGCTGACGTGAAACGTAATAAATCAAAGGGTTTATTCAATGTTTAGCGACTTCTCTGTGACACAAGTGAAAGTCTTTAGGGTAAAATTTGTAGATGATAAAGAATCGTTTCAATAAAACATAAGCAAAGTTAGAAAGACTTGTCTGCAACAAAAGGTGAAAGTCCATAGGTCTTTTGTTTTTGTTTTTTCTTTTTGTTTTTATATATTAGTCCTGGAACTCAATCAAAAATTGAAATCAGTTTTATTAGTAACAATATTTAAATTGTAAATGCAGCATACCGTTCTCTGTGGACGATATCTCCAAATCTATGCCACAAGTGGAAATAGGCGATATTGAACCTCCACCTTTGCTTCGTGAAAACTCAGGCTTTGTGTTTTTACATCAAAGGACAGAATGATAGATCAAAAGAAGTTCCTTTTGATGTCATTGTGGCTGCATGCATACCTGTGAATACAACATTCTTTTTGGCTTTATCTACTTTTGTGTGCAATACTTATTTATTTTTTGTTTTTTTCCAGGCAGTTTGGGTTTTTAGTAGTGTCTGGGGTCCAATTTATTTTGCGTCCCTTTTTTGAGCCTTTGGGTTGGTTTAGAAAGGGATGGTTTTATTCATTAGATATGAATGGCAATTGATAATATTGCCAAAAGTGTGATGTTAAAAAATTATTTGTATTATGGTAATGGGAGGGTGAAGTTAGGGTTTATATTTATAGTGCAAATTGTAAGGTTACAATTTGTGGTAGTGTCAGCAAAACTGTATAGCTGCATTTTGTATACTGTACATGAATATGACACCTTCCCATAAAGATCTTTTGTGTTGATTTTACATTTTCTTCACATAAACTTTCAACATGTTTGATGCTGATTTTCTCATGTTTAAGAGAAGCTATTTATATAATTGTATGATAACTTGCAGCATGTTTATTATGTAAGTATAGATATTATGTTTTGTTAGTTTAAGTTAACATGCTAATGGGTTTGCATTCTGTTACATACATACATAGAAACATACATACACACACACACACACATATATATATATATATATATATATTGTATTATTCAGCAACTAATTATTCAGTATTTTACCATCTTATAACTAGATGTACAAAAGTTTACCGGGTTTATATAAACATTATAACATGCTTATGGGTTATGGGGTAGGGTTTGCATCGATTTCTACACACTAGACCCTGTTCTACAAGTGAGTCTTTTTTTATATGTATGTTTGTTTGGTATATAAACATTACACGACTAATTTATATAAGTTTTGTGTGGAGTGGTTAATAATGTTATATATGTTTGTGAATAATTATTTTATGTTATGATTTATCTACAAAATGTTACATCTACGAATCTATGAGAACTTAAATTGACTAGGAAAAAACATGATATGTTCACGCATGTGTATTACAAGATTAGCATGTCTGAAATCATTGTATACTTCATCATATAAGAGTAGTCGTTTGAACCCTCACTTTTTAATCTGTTACATGTAAATTTTAAAATAAAATAATAATTTATATTAGAAATTAATAATTGCTTATATATGTGGAGGTTTGGAGGATAGAATGAAATAGATAAGAAATACGGTGTGTTCTGCTACAAAGAGCTGACTCACTCCTCCCTTCACCCCCTTTCCTCCACGCCACTTCTCTATGACATCTTCGTTATTTGAATTCCCACTTACATTATCAACCACTATATATTAAAAGACAACTGAATCAAATTAGAAGTATTTCAGAAAGTTACAAGATAATCTGTAGTGAAACAGCTTTCCTTTCACTAGGAATATTAACAAAAAGTCTGTAGGATATTAGTAAAAAGTCTTCATAATTGTTTTTCTTTATCAAGATCACTTTTTAATAATCATTAGTGCTTAGACTGAACGTAATGGTGTTCTTACGGGACGTCAAAGTTACGGATGTGGATACAATTCGGGCGTTAAAAGCCATTATGTCCTAGTTAGAGGAGGGATTCAAGTTTATATTTAGACAAACCTATGCTAAAAGAGATGACAAAATGTTTTTTTCACTTTTAACAATATTTAATTAAAAAGGGTTTTAAACCCATTACACTTGATCTAAAATGATTTTGATAAATTCATATTTGCTTAGATGTCATTTTAACTAAGTAAATCACTACACATAGCTTTATTAGACCAATGGATTTTCATCGCAAATTAAATCATATTGAAAACTGTTTAATGCCAACATAGATAATTCTTTAAATACGATACCTTATGAGACTGTCTTACTTTTTTGTAAGATTCCTATGTTAATGCCCAAATACATAAGGTAAACTTACTAATAAAGTTGCAAAAAGCACCTTCATCTTAAAGTAAACTTCTATCGTTTTAGTTTTTAATTAGGTTTCTAGATATAATAAATTTTCCATCTATATTAAATTGCCGCAACTTCTTATTATTTTATGTACTTAACACATTAACATTAACGTGTTTATATTGATGGCGGTGAATTTATCCCGACAAGCGAGAAAGAAACAAAAAGAAAACCGAGCGACCGATGGAAATGAAATTGTTTGCATGATTTACGTACGATGTATCTAGGACGACTAGGAGATAGATGTTCGGCCTCCTGGAACCAACCACTACCCACTGCACCGTCTAAAACATTATCCAGCTAGTAAATTAGTAACATTTTATATCACGTACACATGCAATGGTGTTGTGTTTTATAGATAACATTACAATAATATTTTTTTAAACGGTCAACGAATAATTTTTAAACCTGGTCATCCGGGTAAATCTATTGGTGAAAAACCACCCACGTCGCGAATACAGATAGTGCTGCTGACCCGGCTCGCTCACCATTTCAAGGGAAACCCATCACTCAAAGGCTCATTGTAGTAAAACTCTTGGTTCACTTGGAGCATATTACGCCTAGTGAGACTCCAACCCATAACCTCCATTTAAAAAAATCGTAAGATGTGTCCTCTAAACCAGTTTGATCTAGGACTAACATTACAATAATATTAAAAATAAAAAAAGAATTAGCTCGGATACGCAGCAACGACCGCCCAACAGCTGACTCACTCCTCCCTTCTCCCGTTTTTTCCCACGTCATCACTCCATCTACAACCGACCTCTCATCTTCCTTGTTTAAATCCCCACTCACCTTCCTTCAATTCCCATCCATCATCATCATCATACATCCAAACACAAATTAATTAACGTCCTCATCATCTGCAGTTATCATATACATACGTTCCATCAATCCAACACAAACACAAACACACCATACGTCAAACAACAACCATGGCCTCACAGCAACTTATGAGGAAAGACATAGAGAAGAAGACTACCGATGATCAAATTGTCAATCAAGGTCCGCAGGTCACCCATTATGAATCAGTTACCGTCATGGATTCCGGTGCCCAGCCCACGCTAGTCCACCGTGTCGTCGACACCATGCAGCAAGCAAACCAGAGCATACCATAAAGCATCAATCTGGTGCAGTAGATAAGCTTCCAGAAAGAAGCGAATGGGTGGAAGACAGCGGCCGGGGGAATATTGCTGCCGGCAGTCGAATAGCAATCGAGAAGACACCCACCACGAAAGATTACACAGATACGAGGGACAAAAGAGAAGAAAACACCAGGACAGCTAAAGACATCGCAATGGTGACAGGAAGGACTACCGCTGAATACGCCGGCAAGGCTGCTGGTGTGGTGAAGGATGCGGCTGTCGTTGCCGGATACGGTGCCACCGAGCTTGCTGGTAAGACGGAAGCTGGCGCAACAGAGTCCATGGAGACTTTGAACGCCGGAGTTTCGGGAATTATCGAAGGTACGGCTGAACTGGCTGCTGAAAAAGCACTCGGCTTGACGGATACGGTCAAAAAAGGTGCCGGTTATATAGGAGAAAAGGCCGTTGCGGGACTAGACACTGGAAAAACCGCCGTCACAAAGGGCGTAGGTGCGGCAAAAGACGCAGCCTTGGCGGCTGGGTGGAGTGCGGCGGAGTTAGCCGGTGAGACAAAAGAAGGCGTAAGAGAGTCGATGGAGGGTTTGAACGCCGGAGTTGGAGGAGTAATCGAGGGTACGGCTTTGGAGACGGAAAAAGTCGCGCAAAAGACGTTTGATACGGGCAAAAAAAGCGCAGCCTACGTGGGAGAAAAAGTAGTTGCGGGCAAAGATGCAACTTTGGAAGCCGGAAAAGCGACGGGCGAGTATGCTCGCAAGGCTGGGGGTGTGGTGAAAGATGCGACTTTAGTAGCTGGGTGGGGTGCGGCGGAGTTGGCTAGTGACACAGCAGCCGGTGTCACCGAGTCTATGGGAATTCTGAATGAGGGTGTGGCAGGAGTCGTAGAGCGTACCGCTATGGCCACAGAGGATGTTGCACACAAGACATTCCACACGGTGGTAGATGTGGGTAAGAAAGGGGCTAGCTACATTGGAGAAAAGGCGGCCGCAGGCAAGGAGATCACTTCAGAAGCGGGAACAGCGACCGCAGAGTATCTTGGTACGGGAGCGAGGGCGGTGAAAGATGCAACGTTGGTCGGTGGGTGGGGCGCGCTTGAGGTGGCTAGTGACACGACAAAGGGTGTAACGGAGTCGATGGAAAGCGTCAATGCAGGAGTTGCAGGACTGTTGAGGGTGCAGCAGTGGCCACAGAAGCAGCTGCGGAGAAAGCAAAAGGACTAAAGACTTTGCAGTAGACGTGGGTAAAAAAGGAGCGAGTTACATTGGAGAAAAGAGCGTTGCGGGCAAAGACGTTACTTTAGAGACCGGTAGAACCACAGCCGAGTTTGCCAATAAGGCTGCGGATGTGGCGAAAGACGCGACTTTAGTAGCCGGTTGGGGTGCTGCAGAGTTGGCTAGTGGCACGGCGGCGGGTGTAACCGAAACCATGGGAAATTTGAATGCTGGTGTTGCAGGGTTAGTGGAGGGTACAGCTGTGGCTGCCGAGAACGTGGCACAAGAAACGTTGGGTACGATGGTAGATGCGGGCAAGAAAGGGGCTAGGTACGTGGGGGAAAAGGCCGTCGTTGGCAAAACAACGGCGGAGTATGTTGGCAAGGCTATGGATGCGTCCAAGGGCGCGAGTGAAGGAGGTACAAGTGAGTTTCCTCGTGACACAAGATATGTCGGGGTGGGGACGCAGCCTAAGAGCGTTGTGGTGGAAAGAGAGGAGATGAGAGTAGAAGATTTTGATCAAAGAAAGAACCATCAAAAGGAGACCAAGAAAGGGTAGAAAGAGCAGGATGGTTGGTTGGTTCCAACTTCCAAGCAGTAGGATATTAAGGATCAATACGCTAGTAAAGTAAGTGTGATCAAGTTGAGAATAATGTTCTAGTGTTTCATATGTAGTTTTGTCATAATGTTCTCTTTCTTTTGTAGAATATTTAGGATGAATCCGCTAGTGAAGTGTGTTGAGGTTGAGAATAATGTAATAGTGTTTGTATGTAGTGTTTTAATGTTTTCTTTTTCCTTTCTGTATCATATGTATCGTTTGCTTTTTATGAAATAAATGCTAGGTAACATGGTTAATAATACTCTTTTGAGGTCTCTTTAATAGACAGTATTATAACACTACAAAAATGATTTGTAATTTTTAAAAACTGCTTACTTAAACTATAAAGGTAATTTAAATCGTATGCATATGTATTTAACATTTAAGGTTTTTTGTTAAATTAAGAAAACAAAGAGAATCAAAGTCTGTGTAGTTAGACAGAATCTGCTTGGCAACGTTGCTCAAACACATCAATGTGGATGTGGATGTGGATTTACAGCTCATGGCTTGTTGATTTGGAGTATAATTTTGAATAAAAACCTGATTCAACCATTTTTTTTCCCTACTCGAACCGTTTTGTATGCAAATATCTAGTCTAATAGTGGTGTTACAATCGGGTGTAATAAAATATAAATTGAATTCTTTCAAAATTAAATGCATTATTTGTTTAGTTAGGAATATAAATTGCATCCAGCTTTATAGATTTTTATAATATGTTATTCTCCGAAAGTTTTAGCAAATTGCATCAACACTTTCAAATAAATTATTACCAGACACACATTACGTTAGAAACCCGTTTATTACGTAGATTAAATAAAAAATAATTAAATAGTTGGTAATAAAAATTATTTGATATTCAATAACTAATAAACTTGTGAAATATGAAAAATGAATTTAAAAGATATGTATATAGAAATAAAAGATAATACAAATAGTGAAGAAGATTACTAAAATTTAAATAAAATAATACATACATACATACATACATACATACATACATACATACATACATACATACATACATACATACATACATACATACATACATACATACATACATCCATACATACATACATACATACATACATACATACATACATACATACATACATACATACATACATACATACATATACATACATACATACATACATACATACATACATACATACATACATACATACATACATACATACATACATACATACATACCTACATAATCATACATACATACATACATACATACTACATACATACATACACATACATACATACATACATACATACATACATACATACATACATACATACATACATACTACATACATACATACATACATACATACATACATACATACATACATACATACATACATACATACATACATACATACATACATACATACATACATACATACATACATACATACATACATACATACATACTACATACATACATACATACATACATACATACATACATACATACATACATACATACATACATACATACATACATACATACATACTACATACATACATACATACATACATACATACATACATACATACATACATACATACATACATACATACATACATACATAACATACATACATACATACATACATACATACATACTACTACATACATACATACATACATACATACATACATACATACATACATACATACATACATACATACATACATACATACATACATACATACATACATACATACTACATACTATATATTCATTTTAAATATAGAACACTAGTTTTAGAAAACCCGTGTATTACACGGGTTGAATAAATAAAATATTAATATAATAAAACTTATGGAAAATAAAATGATATTTTAAAATAGATATGACTGAAATTACGTATAAGTAAGTACTATAAGTAATAAAACAGTGATATCAACATTTTATAACTTTGTTTTAATTTATTTTAAAAATAATATTTTATTCTAAAACAAACTGTATAAAAATAATATTTTTTAAAATATTTATTATCATAACTCCTAAACTAAATTATTTTTGGTTTTTAAATAATTTACTTTTTAAAAATAGTAGTTTTATAATATATCATATTTTTAACAAAGTTTGATATTTTAGAAAAAAATATTACTTATAAAAATTTATTTATTTTGAAATAACATTAATAACAAATATTTTTCTTAATTTATAAAAAAATATTTGAATCTAAAAAATATTAAATAATATTATTAGTAATTAAGGTAATTATTTAATAGGAGAGAGAGGCGGGGAAATTTTGGTGAGGAGAATTGTGGTGGTGACACGTGTCATATCAAGTTACTCTTTTATTATAATAGATAGATTACTTATGTATTAGATATAAACTAGTGATTAACTCGCCGCGCGTTGCGGCGGCGGCGAATGTACGTGTCATGATCAAGTATAAATATAATCGACTCAACTTGTTTCCGAACTAAATTTACGTAAACATGGAGTAACACGAATTTGTACCATCAAATGAAATATATTTTTTTAAATCGACTATATTTCAAACACAATTTACGTTAAAACGTATAACAACTCAAAATGTACATCAAATAAGCAAGTGCGGGAAAGACATGGGCGACATGATAAAACATAGATTACATTCGCTCTAACATATTTTCTAGCAAAATTTACATCAAAATATAGAGTAACTCGAACTTATACCAACGAAATAAAATTATAATATTTGACCCAACTCGTTCCAAATAAAATTTACACATAAAAATAAACACGTAATATTATATAATAAAGTTAGATAGATATAATTTGAACTACTACTACTATTATAAGAGAAACTAAATATAAGTTAATTAAGAAAACATGCAAAGTATAGTGAATGTTAGACTTGAACCCGGGTCTTATGTATAGTGAAAGAGCTCACAAGCCAGCAAGCTAAATGTCCTTGCATGTCTTAATTTTGCTATAATATATATAATATATATATATAATATAATATAAAAAAAATAAAATAAAAAATCCCCACCGACATATATATAATATACAATATACAAAAAATTAAAAAATAAAAAAAATCAAATATATATAATATACAATCGGAAATTTTAGGCGCACCGTGCTTTTCCTGGAGAAAACCGACCCGAGCTGTCACGGTTAGGTCTCCCCGTGACCGCTAGGTCAGGTGTGACATCTAGCTGTCACGGTTTACCCTACCCGTGACAGTTAGATCTGTCAATGATTGGGTATGTAATTATGGGGGTATTGATTGGGTATGTAATTATGGGGGTATGATTGTGCGTCCTATATGTCACGGTTTGGCCAAACCGTGACATATTGTTTTTATTTTTTTTCTATTCTTCTAAGCATTAAATATTTATTTTTATTTCGTGTATCTTCCTTAAAGATTAAACATTTATTTTTATTTCCGTAATTTTATCACTGTAAACTTGAGAATGAAAAGGCGGGAAACACCGTTCGATCGGAGTTTGATTGATTATCGATTACTAGTTTCACCGTCACATCATTTCTATCTTTTCGTGAATATATAATATAACTATTGTTCTTATGATCTGTATTATTTCGTTAGATATTTGAAGAAGCTAAGAAATTCTGCTATGAAACTGGTGTGAAAGTTGCTGTTGCATATGGTGGTGCACCGATTTATCCTCAGGTTTATATACTTTTAAAATCATTAACAAACACTATTTTATGGTTTTAATCATTAACAAACGTGCGATTCAGTTCATCTTTTTTTTTTTCTAATCTGCTTAATTAGTCTTTGTAATCTGTTATCTTTAATCTTAATTCAGAACGCGTTGACTTTAATCTTTGTGGAGACAAAACGCAGCGCAGATACAATTAACATTATCACATGGTTAACCTAATCTGCTGCAATTCATGGTCATATTACAAGTAATTTTAAACAAGTTGGTTGTTATTTTATCACATGGTTAACCTAATCGTAAAAATCAGTTGTTATCAAACATATACAATTAACATTATCAACATTGCAAATATAAAGCAAACAAACAAAGAAACACAACCAAACAAACACAACCAAATATACAAATCATCATAACTGAAACTGCACATATATATATATATACGAGTTTTTACATACAAAAAGAAATAAATACAAACAAAATATCTATCTAATCAATCATCCCGGATCGCTGCCCTGACCAGACCCGCCCGTGCCAGATGGGCCAGCACCGTCATGGTCTAACCGCCTCGGTGGCTGTGACAACAACGGCGTACCCGAGGCGGTATAGTCCGCGACCATGTGCTGGACGACCCAGTCCATCATATCATGCAGCCTCGCGGTCGTATCCTCCAGCCTCGTGGTGGTATCATGCAGCCTCGCGGTCGTATCATGCAGCCTCGCGACCCTGTCTCGTGTGTCCTGAATCATATCAAGAACATGAGCAGGCAATCGCACGGCGTGGTACACGCGCTGGGGATGCTGGGGCGGGTCCTGGTCGTGCGGCGGGGAATGGGCTGATCCTCCCCGCCGCCAAGGGCCTCGTGGCATCCTGAAGGTGGACCTCAGCCCCGCCAGCTCGGGTGGGTCAACCAACGGCTCGGGCACCCATGGCACGAGCTCGTGGTATCTGGTGAGCAGGTGCCACGTGCCGTCGGGGAACCTCCGAACTATCCTCATCCCAGTGGCGGTGGTCCGGCCGGCCACGCGCACAGGAGTCGGAGGTAGCGGGAGCTGGGACACGGCCTGTGCGTACCCCAAGCCCCGAGCGATCGGGAAACGATGTTCCCGCCCACTAACGCCCCTCGCGACTGCCGATGATAATAACTAGCAAAATAATCAGCGAGGGCGTGCGCGAGGTGGCAGTGTCGGTGTGTGAGTACACACCGAAGAAAAAAAGGTCGGCGGCGTTGACCCTGTCGGTCCCCGCCCCACGACCAGCGAAGGACGAGGCGATGAGTCGGTGAATGTATCTATACAGAGGGTCTCGTATATGAGAGGACCTCGTATCACCGCCGTATAGTCCGTCGCCTATCGCAGGCCACCAGACCTGATCGGAGTCGTCTGGCCCGCGGATCAAGGCGGTGGTGTACATCGGCTGTCGGGTCTCCTCCTCCGTGTAGAGGCCGCTGACGACAGCGAACCGCCTAAGTGACATGCGGTGGAGGACCCCGAACAACCGGAAAGCAACCTCCGCGGGCTCACGACCGTCCGCTATGTCCTCGTCCAGCTCCGCAAGTCCCTGGTCACGTGGACGGAACGTGAATGTGCAGTAGAACTCCACAGTGAGCTCTCGATGGGCATCGTCGGACATCCGGAACAGCTGCTCCCACGGGCCGTCCTCGCCGATGATCTCAAAAAACCGATCGCGCTCTCCAACGAGCTGTAAGAAGTCCTCCGACAGGACGGTCCCCGGTGCTGGCACACGTGCTCTCAGGGTCCTGAACCGCTCGTACGGTGTAGTCCCCTGCTCGAACTGCAGCGTCGGGCAGTCATCAATGCCGGGGATAAAAGCATCGTCGGCATCCATATCTGCGAAAAAAGACGTATTTATCATTATTTACAATGTTTATAAAATTAATGGTTGACGGTTATTATATTATTATTATTATATTATTATTATTATTATTATTATACAAATATTATTATTATTTATTATTATTATTATTATTATTATTATTAATATTATTACTAATACTAATATTATTATTATTATTATTATTATTACTATTATTATTACTATTAATATTATTATTAATATTATTATTATAATTATTATACAAATATTATTATTATTGTTATTATACTAATATTATTATTATTAATATTATTACTAATACTAATATTATTATTATTATTATTATTATTATTATTATTATTACTATTATTTACTATTATTATTATTAATATTATTATTATATTATTATTATTATTATTATTATTATTATTACTAATATTATTAATTTCTATTATTACTATTACTATTATAACTATATTATTATTGTTATTTATTATTATTTCTAATAATAATAATAAACCGTCGACAAACTACGTTACACGGGAAAATCTATCAAATCTATTTGGGAAAACCTCTCAAATTTATTTGAGAAAACATATCAAATCTATTTGGGAAAACCTATCAAATCTATTCGGGAAAACCTATCAAATCTATTTGGGAAAACCTATCAAATCTATTTGGTAAAACCTATCAAATCTATTCGGGAAAACCTATCAAATCTATTTGTGAAAACCTATCAAATCTATTTGGAAAAACTATCAAATCTATTTGAGAAAAACTATCAAATCTATGGTTTAAACCTGTAAATTACGTACCGAAAATGCGGTGGTGCAGCGGCGGTTGTGGTGACCGGTGGTGGTGGTGAGCAGCGATGGTGGTCAGTGGCGATGGTGGTCAGCGGCGATGGTGGTGAGCGGCAGTGGTGGTGAGCGGCGGTGGTGGTGGAAGATGAATGTGTCACGGGGAGGGCTCGCGGTGACGGTTGAGCGGCGGTGGTGGTGAGCGGCAGTGGTGGTGAGCGGCGGTGGTGGTGGAAGATGAATGTGTCACGGGGACGGCTCGCGGTGACGGTTGAGCGGCGGTGGTGGTGAGCGGCGGTGGTTGTGACCGGTGGTGGTTGTGGTGGTGGTGAGCGGCGGTGGTTGTGGTGGTGGTGAGCGGCGGTTGAAGTAGACACCAGTACCGGCGGTAGTTGTGGTGGTGGTGAGCGGGGGGTGTGTTTGTGGTTGTGGGTTTGTGGTTGTGTGTGGAAATGGGGTGTCGAACGGTTGAAGTAGACACCAGCACTTTCGAGGTCACGGTTTGGCCTCCACGTGACCTCTTACACAGACGGTACTCGAGTGGAAGGTGCACTAATCGAGGAGAAGTCAGATTCAAAAATATCTCAAGAGGTCACGGTTTGCCCTCCACGTGACCTCTTGGTTTTTTTTTGTAATAATATTATTATTATAATTGTTATTATTATTATTATTATTATTATTATTATTATTATTATTATTATTATTATTATTATTATTATTATTATTTTATATTATATTATTATATAATATTATTATATATATTATTATTATTATTATTTATTACTATTATTATTCTATATTACTTATAGTATTAATACATACATACATACATACATACAACATACATACATACATACATACACATACATACATATACTACATACATACATATACTACATACACATACATATATAAACACATACACACATACATACATACACACTACATACATACATACACCATACATACATACATACATAAACATACATACATACGTACATACATACACATACATACATACATATATACATAATACTACACACATACATACAACACATACACACATACTACATACATACATACATACACATACACATACATACATACATACAACATACATACACATACTACATCATAACATACATACATACATACATACATACATACATACATACATACATACATACATACATACATACATACATACATACATACATACATACATACATACATACACATACATACATACATACTACATACATACATACATACATACATACATACATACATACATACATACATACATCATACATACATACATACATACATACATACATACATACATACTACATACATACATACATACATACAACATACATACATACATACATACATACAATACATACTACATACATACATACTACATACATACACAACATACATACATACATACATACATACATACATACATACAACATACAACATACATACATACATACATACATCATACATACAACATACATACATACATACACATAATACATAAGACATACATACAACATACATACAGACATAATACAGACATACATACAACATACACACATACTACACACATACATACAAACATACACACATACATACACACATACACACATACATACACTATACACACACATACTACATACATACATACATACATACTACATACATACATACTACATACATACAACATACATACATACATACATACATAAATACATACATACATACATACATAATAATACATACAACATACATACTACATACATACATACAACAAAATAAGGTGTATATATGTTGATGTTTCCCGATAAGATTGTTTAGGGTATCATTAAACGTCACGGTTTGTTCACGTACGCATGTTTGTATGTACGTTTACGAAGTGTATTTGTTCTTATTGTATATATATGTTGATGTGTGTGCATATTCATGAAAAAAATTGGATTCGATGTACGTAAATGATCATAAACGGTTAATGTGTGGGTTTAGGGAAGCCCAAAAGGTCACGGTTAGACCAAACCGTGACCTCTTATACACTCAAGCTGTCACGGTTAGGTCACCACGTCAGACTTTGTGTCAACAACTGTGACAGCTTCATTCCACAACGCCACATGTGAACAAAGTTTTGACAGTTTGCCCAAACCGTGACCTTTTGGTCCAATTCAGTTTAAAAGTAATTGTTTTCTAAACCTTTCAGCGAATCACTCCCGTACTGACCGGTTAAGACGGTAGGGCAATACGGGAGTGGTGTGGGCTCGAAACCCACTACCACCGTTTAGTGAGTTGCTTTTTATAAAATTTTTTATTTTGAAAATTTTAAAAAATTAGGCAAAAGGTCACAGTTTGCCCTAACCGTGACCTTTTGCCTGATTTTTTTAAATATTTTCTGAGTAAATATTTTTTATAAAAAAAAGCGAACCATGCGCCCGAACAGTGGACATTCGCCCGGCAAGAGGTCACGGTTAGCCCTACCCGTGACGGTTGAGAAACCCGAACTTTCAGGTATTGGTCAAACCATGAAACTTTGTTTACAAAACTACTGATGAGCAATCATTCAGCTGTTTAACTAACTACTGATGAGCAATACCCCAAGAGGTCACGGTTAGCACAAACCGTGACACTTTGTTTACAAAACTACTGATGAGCAATCCTTCAGCTGTTTAATTAACTACTCATGAACAATACACCAAGAGGTCACGGTTAGCCCAAACCGTGACTCTTTGTTTACAAAACTACTGATGAGCAATCCTTCAGCTGTTTAATTAACTACTGATGAGCAATACATTAAGAGGTCACGGTTAGCCCTAAGCGTGACGGTTGAGAAACCCTAACTTGACGTGTTGGTCAAACCGTGACACTTTGTTTACAATACTACTGATGAGCAATCATTCAGCTGTTTATATTATTATTATTATTATTATTATTATTATTTTATTATTATATTATTATTATTATTACTATTACTATTAAATTATTATTATTATTATTATTATTATTATTATTTACTATTATATTATTATTATTATTATTATTATTATATTATATTATTACTATTATTATTATTATATATTATTATTATTATTTATATTATTTATTATTATATTATTATTATTATTATTATTATTATATTATTCCCATAACAAATTTTAGAAAATGAACAAATAATTGTTAGAGTAAAAATAAATATGAAATTCTTACCACTTTTACCATCTTCATTTAACTTTTCTTCCATCTTCCTGCAATTGTAATCGTACATTGCCTTTGTGGGAGACGAACACAAGGTCTTCCACCAGTATGAAAAATCCTCTACATGTCGGTTTTTGAAAAGGATATTCCACCAGCAAGACCAAACCGTGACACTTTCTTTACAAAACTACTGATGAGTAATCCTTCAGCTGTTTGAGCAATCCTTCAGCTGTTTCAGCTGTTTAATTAACTACTGATGAGCAATACCCCAAAAGGTCACGGTTAGAACTAACCGTGACGGTTGAGAAACCCTAACTGTCACGTATTGGTCAACCCGTGACACTTTGTTTACAATACTACTGATGAGCAATCATTCAGCTGTCACGGTTAGAACTAACCGTGACGTTGAGAAACCCAACTGTCGTATGGTCACCCTGACACTTTGTTTACAATACTACTGATGAGCAATCATTCAGCTGTCACGGTTAGAACTAACCGTGACGGTTGAGAAACCCTAACTGTCACGTATTGGTCACCCGTGACACTTGTTTACAATACTACTGATGAGCAATCATTCAGCTGTTTATATTATTATTATTATTATTATTTATTATTATTATATTATTATTATTATTATTACTATATATATAATAAATAATAATATATAATAATATATAATATATTATATTATTATTATTATTATTATTATTATTATTATTATTACTATTACTACTACTAATATTATTAATATTACTATTATTATTATTACTATTATATTATCATCATCATCATCATCATCATCATCATCATCATCATCATCATCATCATCATCATCATCATCATCATCATCATCATCATCATCATCATCATCATCGTCATCATCATCATCATCATCATCATCATCATCAAATAAAGGGATATTCATTAATATGATGAAGTATCGGATAATGATATCTTACAGGAGACATTGGTGCCTCTATGACGATCCATTATTCTAACGTAATTATTTAAACGACCCTCGTACATATTTTGCCATTCTAGTGCTTCTTGATATGCATATCTCGGCCAATGATAGCTCACACTGGGCATCGGGTAATCCCCTTCCAATTGTCTGGCTGCCAAATGAAGAAATAAGATGCACAATACAGTTGAATCGGCCCACCCCCAAAAACCCATGCGGTGTCCCCATTAGTCTGTACAAATGATGATTGATTATCGATTACTAGTTTCACCGTCACATCATTTCTATCTTTTCGTGAATATATAATATAACTATTGTTCTTATGATCTGTATTATTTCGTTAGATATTTGAAGAAGCTAAGAAATTCTGCTATGAAACTGGTGTGAAAGTTGCTGTTGCATATGGTGGTGCACCGATTTATCCTCAGGTTTATATACTTTTAAAATCATTAACAAACACTATTTTATGGTTTTAATCATTAACAAACGTGCGATTCAGTTCATTTTTTTTCTAATCTGCTTAATTAGTCTTTGTAATCTGTTATCTTTAATCTTGATTCAGAACGCGTTGACTTTAATCTTTGTGGAGACAAAACGCAGCGCAGATTCTTTGGAAAACTGGTTATGCAGGGTCGGTTTCCTTCTTCCACCGTGCATAACTATCCCTTCTTCTTCCTCAACCGCAATAAGAAACTCCCAAACCTAACAAATCAAAACACCACCCCCAAATTCAATAGCAATGCATGACGTATAATCGGTACGCCTAATAGGCTAATAGTAAACTCAATTCAAATAGTATGCACTCCTCAAACACCAAAAAAACCCCAAATCTAATAGCAACACAGAATGTATAATTGGCATGAATATCAGTAGACTTGATAATGTAATACCTTATCACTAAGAACATCAGCTTTGTTGTGACGGATGTATTTGTAAAGCCCGAGGCGAACTGCAACCCGAGCGAGTTTTTCACCACTAACATTGCGCGCACGGAGTTCAGAGAGACAGCGTCGATATCGGGGTAAGTCAAGAAGAAAAAGCTTGAGATTGCGAGCCCAAGAGCAGAATCACCGAGGTCATGACATTCAAATCTGTAAGCTTCGGCTTTTGATAATGATCTCCCGAACCCGACATTGTTTTTGAATTAACGCGTTTTTGGAATGACGAAGGCTGAATGGATTATGAAATTGCGAATTTTTAGTTTGGAAATGGATATGCGGATTGTTCGAAGGTGAAATGTATATAAGGTGAAATTCTGGGGCACAAACCGTCACGGTTAGCCCTCCACGTGACGGTTTGTGCCGGGAATCCCGGCCTTTTGTCAAAATCACGTCTACGTCGTACCGTAAACTGAGACCGTGTACCCTAGAGGTTACGTTTGGCCTCCACGTGACTGTTTGGTGACCGCTTTTCAACTTTAACAGCCCATTTTGTCTCATTTTGTCGTTTTGTTGTCAGAGGTCACGGGGACTATCACCCCGAACCTTGAAAGCAAGACCATGCTGTCACGGGACAAACACAACAAACCGTGACATCAAGTCCATGCCGTCACGGTTAGGTGCCAAAATGTGACCGCAAGGCCTAAACGTGACCGTTTGAACCGGCCCACCCCCAAAAACCCATGCGGTGTCCCCATCAGGACCCTATACAATATACAATATACAAAAAAATTAAAAAAATAAAAAAAACCACCGATATTTTGGATTAATAAGAATAGAAATTATTAAACTTAAATTTTAATTTAACAAACTTTGATTGTTCAAACAAGCAGAGGTACAAGGGGCAATATGTAATACAAAAACAACGAGGGTACCAATTGAGAATTGTGTTTCAGACATCACGTTATTTGTTTGAATTTTAAACAAAAAGAGTCAACTCGATCGAGAGAGAGAGAGAGAGAGAGGGCTTAGCGTTTCAGAGATCGCTAACTGTTGTTTCAAGAAAATCCGTTTGCAGTTAATTCATCAAGAGGCCTTTTATCTTCTACGGTTTAATCAAGGCAAGTTGTTTAATCTTCTTCCACTCTTGTATTTCAATTCTTAATTTGACAAGTTTTAATCATCAAGGCTACTTCTTCATGTTAATTTAACAAGTTTGAATCCAGTTTTGTTCAATTAGAGCTCGTGAAATCTTGCTGAGCTGGTTGTCTTGTAGTTCCTCTTCTTAAAGGGAATTAGGTTTTAGGTCTCTCTAATTTCATTTTGATTATGTCTCATAAATCCAATTATCTCACATTAGGGTTGTCAAGAAGTGTTTTTTGAATTCCATTGTTCGAACTGAGTATGAATTAGATGGTTTACGAATACTGCTTGCCTGATTTTGACATTCGTTAAATTGTTTAGGAGGATGTCGAGAAAGGAGGTCAAGAAGAGGAATGGTGAGGGTTCTGGAGATGGGATACTTTTCAATGATATAGATGTCTTGACGAAAACTTTGTATGAGGATAATACGCAGTCCAGAATCGTGAATTCTACAGCTCTCAGCCGATCAAAACCAGTCAAAAGATCACAATTTCCTGATACAAAGTCTAAATCAAAAGCCAATAGTAGTGAGGATCGATTTCTAAAGGACAAAAAGTCAATCTGGAGTTGGAATGCTTTCAAATCTTTCACGCATGTTCGAAACAAAAGATTCAACTGTTGTTTTTCTGTTCAAGTCCATTCGATTAAAGGGTTACCTACAAGCTTTGATAATTTTAAACTCTGTGTCAAGTGGAAAAGACGGGATGGTGAGTTGACCACTCGACCTGCACGGGTTGTGCAAGGTGTGGCTGAATTTGAGGAACTTTTGACCAACACTTGCTTGGTCTATGGTAGCAGAAGTGGGCCTCATCACTCGGCTAAGTATGAGGCGAAACACTTTTTGTTGTATGCATCTGTGTTTGGTGACCCTGAGGTTGACTTGGGAAAACACAGGGTTGACCTCACTAGATTACTCCCTCTTACATTGGAGGAGCTAGAGGATGAAAAAAGCTCAGGAAATGGACTACTACTTACAGGTTATCGGGAAAGGCAAAAGGTGCAAGTATGAATGTCAGTTTCGGGTATTCAGTTGTTGGCAATAGTGCTGACACCGTCCAATCCTCAGTTAACACAGCTTCCGGTCATAGTCAACTCAAACGAGGTGAAAGTCTTCCCGTTAATTCTCATTCTGTAGAAGATATTAAGGACCTTCATGAGGTTTTGCCAGTATCGAAGTCGGAACTTTCTGAATCAGTTAGTATGTTATATAAGAAACTTGAAGAAGAAAAGTCAATTATCTCTGTTGACTATGAAACTAAACATGATGTTCAAATTATAAACCCCGAACCCCCAAATCAAGATTTGAATTCTCCTGACCATGATTATAATAATAGTATGAGTGAGTTTTCTGTCATGGAGCAGGGAATTGAATTTCACACAGAAGAAAATGTAAAACAAGATGAGGAAGGTGCTTTAAAAGGTTTTGATGGTTCAGATTTTGAATCTTTGCTGGTCAAAGAATCAAGTCAAACAGAAGAATGTGTTGCAATTGAAAGCAATACCAAAGAACAAGAGTTTGATGACAAAGAATTACTCTTGCAAGAGTTGGAGTTGGCCTTAAATAATGTGGACTTGAATGAAGAATATGATACTCAAGAAGAAAGTGAATGTTTAAAAGAAACTGAAAGCTTGGAGGTTAAAATTGGGTATAAAGAGAAAGGGAAGTCACTCAAATTAGATCATGATACTGAGATTGTCGCTCATGATTTTTTAAACATGCTTGGGATAGAACACAGTCCCTTTAGTTTTACTTCTGAAAGCGAGTCAAATTCTCCACGTGAGCGCTTACTTAGACAATTTGAGAAGGATTCCATGGCTAATGGTTCTTCCTTATTTAACTTTAATCTTGATTATGATGATGATGTTGATATGTTAGGACACACACCAGAAAAACCATCACAGGACAAAACAAATGCATCCATTTTAGAAGAGATGGAGACAAAATCGTTGATGTGTGAGTGGGGTCTAGACGAGAACGTTTTTCAGGGTTCACATTCACCACCAAGTGGGCAGGGTGACCCGTCTCTTGAAGGGCCATTTGACGACCTTCCTCCCCTTGGAGAAGGGTTAGGCCCATTTGTCCAGACCAGTAATGGGGGGTTCTTACGGTCCATGAACCCTGAGATTTTCAAGAATTCTAAAAATGGCGGGAAGTTGATTATGCAGGTTTCTAGTCCAGTTGTTGTACCTGCAGAAATGGGTTCTGGAATAATGGATGTATTACAGTGTCTAGCTTCAGTTGGTATTGAAAAGCTATCAGTGCAAGCAAATAAACTAATGCCTTTAGAAGATATATCTGGAAAAACTATTCAACAATTAGCCTGGGAATCCGCACCATCTTTGGAGGCCCCATACAGGTAGTTCAGCGACTTTCTTAATGTTCATGTAAACTTTGTTTTTCAATTATTTGCACATACTATAGATAGCAATTCCGTCCTGTTTTGCATGAATAAATCGATTCTGTTTACGTTTTATGACTTTATGTCTAATCGGGGGCAAACTGGTGAAACTAAATAAATTGGCTTTAAAGGAAACCAGTCTGGAAAACAACATTTTTGCAAACCCATAAAACAGACAGAATGTTAGGATCATTCCTATGAAAGTCCGCTCTAAGTGTAAGTGTAACCATAGTGCATAATACCTTCCAAGTCGTTTTATTAAAAAAATTCCATTATTCAAATAATATAATGTGTGAGTTTATATTTTAAAACTTATTCACAAAGAAAATTAAATATTTGATAAAAAGTATTTCTAGGTCAAACAAACATTATGGACTGGTACCAAAACAATACACATATTGACCCATTACCGAACTTGCCTGGCTAGAAAATTTCGCAACCTCTAGCACGTGTTATTCTATTCACAAAGATTCTGTTGTGCAGGCAAGATTCATCACTGCAAGAGGGTGTTCTTGGACAAATTGCAGTGGATCACTCCAGTGAACGAAGAATGGGTCACAGGTCAAGAAAATATGAATTGGGTGGGGTTGACCAAGAGTATGTATCATTGGAGGATCTTGCTCCATTGGCAATGAACAAGATCGAAGCTTTATCAATTGAAGGATTAAGAATACAGTCTGGCATGTCTGACAAGGATTCACCTTCAAATATAAGCCCACAATCCATCGGTGAAATCTCGGCGCTTGAGGGTAAAAGAGTAAATTTTGATGGGTCTTTGGGTTTGGAAGGAACTGGAGGATTGCAGTTGTTAGATGTTAAGAACAGTAGTAATGGTGGTGGTAATGATGATGATATTGATGGGATAATGGGTTTATCTGTTACTCTTGATGAATGGATGAGATTGGATTCTGGTGAAATTGACGATGGAGATGAAATCAGCGAAAGAACTTCAAGAATTCTTGCTGCTCATCATGCGAGTGATTTAATGCGTGCAAGAATAGGTAAAATGGGGTCGAAAAAGGGTGGGCTTTTAGGGAATAATTTCACTGTGGCGTTAATGGTTCAACTTCGTGACCCGTTAAGGAACTTTGAGCCTGTTGGTACTCCAATGCTTGCTCTTGTTCAAGTTGAACGTGTTTTCGTCCCACCCAAACCAAAAATTACAGCTCAATTTATTCGTTATGGAATAAACCTGAAGAAAAAGAGGAGGTTCATGAAGTAAAAGTTGAGGAGAAGGAAGTTTCCATTGAAGAGAAGGAAGTCTGTGTTGAAGAAAGTGTTTGGTTCCTCAATTCAAGATCACAGAGGTTCATGTTGCAGGTGTGAAAACTGAACCCGGGTCAAATAAGAAGCCGACGATTTGGGGTTCAAATACTAAACAGCAACAGGCGGGGTCACGGTGGTTGGTTGCAAATGGAATGGGGAAGAAGAATGCAAAACATCCACTTATGAAATCAAAAATTGGTGGTGGTTCTGATAAATCTTCTGGTAGTTTCTGGAGCATTTCATCAAAGGGAAAGGGGAAGGTGGATCCACCTGTAAGGAACCCTAATGTTATTATCCCCAATGAAACGGTGAAGTTGCTAAGTGGAGCCGGTTTTATATAAAGTGATGATGAAGAATGAAGATTAAAGACCCAGAATGAATCTTTTGGTGGGTCAATGGGTTGTGTTGGTTGGATATTTTACGTCCAGAAATTGCACAATTACATGTTGAAAAGTTGTTTATTTTGTAAAAAGCAATTGTTAATGTGTGTGATTAAAATTTAAAACCAACCTGACCCTGGATGATCATTATACTTTTTCTGTGTAAAATTCACAATTTGCTTTATGGTGCAATGGGTTTGAGATTGGGTCGAGATTGCCAGCCATCGTTTGATCTATTAATTAGTAAGTAAACACAAGTCATGATGCTGATGGTTCCTAATTCATCAATAAAAATGATCCGTCTGGATCGGTTATCAAAAATATAGTTAAACTAACATACAACTAAGTGTTATAATAAACTGAAAGTTCCCAACCATCAATTTATGCAAGTCAAACAGGGAATGATAGTCAAAGTAAAGCAACATACTTTCTTTTAGGAAAAGAGAACAGAAATGGTAGATTTAAGCCCGATGATACAAACATCGAAACCTAACCAGTAACAAAGCCAAGGATGAGTTGCCCGCCGGTGAAGAAGCCATTCTCACCGGCCAATGGAACCACGATTATGATCCCCTTCGTTTCCTCTTATCCCCCACGAGAATCCATGATTCATCTGTGAAAACATCATATGTTCACTTCCAGATGAATGAGAATCTGAACAGCTCAAGAAGCGATGATTAGCTTTTGATTGCTGAGTTTTCTTGGTTGGAAGAAATCGCCCACCCGATCCTCTAACCCTATTCAAAGCATGCTTGTGTCGAGATTCATGAAGGTAAGGCTGCAAAACCATCAATTCACACAAACAAACATCACTAAACAAATCTACCAGATTTCATTTATCAAAAACAGATTGCGGTAAGTGCATGCCTTTCGGTTTTTCACCAGTTTGTTTTGAGCTTCAAGTTTAGCACGGATTTGCCTTCTTCTGAGAATACCATGATACTGTTTTGCATTCACATAAATAGGACCGTCTTCTGATAGATTTAGGGGCAGGGGAACTCGTGCAGGAGCTATTTGTACCAAATGAGGTTGAATCTGATCAAACTACAATTAACAATTTCATCATGTCAAGTGATTACAGTAAAAGAAGTTTCAACTTTTATGCAGGTTGTGTTGGTATCCACCCTACCATGCGCCTAATCTCTGTCTCACATGACGGGAAACATGATCGACAGGAGTTATGTAAGTGGACACGGCATATGAAAGCATATACTCAGCATGTGGTGAGTGGAACTTACCATAGGGTGTGATCCATAGGCAGCATAAAGGCCATTCAAGTAATGATCAGCATAAGGATGTTGAATCTGATTATGAACACAAAAGTGGTGGTGAGTTATGTGAAAAATGAATTGAAAAGGAAGTGAAGCATGACAGCATACCATTGGAGTGCTCTTTTCAACTTGATGATTAGTGATGCCAAAACTTGGATTGCCCATGAATAAGATTGGCTTCATTTGAGCTTCTTCAACCTTCTTGTAGCTTTCATCTTCAAGATATCATGGAGCGATGAATACATTACTCGGGTAAGATGTCAAGTTATGACTAGTTAACAATTCAATTCAAATTTTGAAATTGTAATTTTTGATTAGTCACACACATAGAAGCTATTAGTTTCATATCATTGTCCAATTGAGGTGTATTCTCACATCAAAGTGTCCAATAACTGGGTCCCAGGTTCTTTAATCTGTAAGCTGAAGTCTTCCCTTTAATCTATTGATTAATTGAACTCCTACAACTTTGACTTTATTTGTTAACTCAAAGTGGTTCAGAGAATCTTAATACACGATTAGTAAAACAATAGTTGCATGAGCCTTTCTACCCATTACAAAATTAGACTATAATAGCTAAAACAAGCAAGAAACTAAAGAAAGGAAAAGATTGAACAATAACAACATTATGTCATTCACTTTTCAAACAATCTTATCGTTTTTTGTTGCAAAAGTATTGTCGTTCTTTTGGAATATTCGCAAAGACCACGTTAGGATTATCAAATTTGGGCAAATTCATCATACGAAAAATATTTATTTCTTTGTATTTTATATTTTCGCAAGTAAACTGCAAGATTAACAATAATGTTAGTATTAGAACATATCTTCTATTAGTTAGTTTGCAAAAGAAAGCTAAATAGGATTGGTTCATAAACTCAAAATCATCACAAAAAAAATTATAGCAACCAATTACCTGAGATTGATGAGATGCAACGATTTTGCGAGTGAACTGCTTGTGGAGAAATATCATCATCATCTTTGTGAGACTGATCATTTGAATGACAGGTAGATGAATCTTGATTGTGAAATTGTTGAGTCAACTCATTAACATCCTCAGAGACAAAAGGCCCAGGAACCATCTTTAAGCTAAAACCTCAGGGAAGAATATATTTATTCGTAATTTTATATATAAACCGCTCAAGGGTGATCTAGTGTGTCATTAGATAATCATAATGTGTAAAATGTGTGGTTGAGTATTCTGAAAGTCAGACACAAGAACGGGACATAACCAGTTGAATGATTTCAAAATGAACTCCATAAAACAAACTAATGACTAATGGATGATGATAAAAATTGGACAAGTGTATGATATGATCAATCATAATAAATTCTTCCTTTATCACATATAAATTTGCAGGTCTTTTTAATTAGGAACAATTCAGAATATTCAAGACATTCAGAGCATAGTGGCAGGTTTCACCAAAAAACCCTAATACAGATTATAAATCAATGAAAACATGATTATCTACACAAGATTAAGATGACAGCATAAACATTCATCAAAATCCAACATTGCAGAAACTGCAAACAAAAACACACACACACACACCCCTCTATCTAGAATTAAGTGAATCTAACCAGATAGAGCAACCGAAACATCATTCACAAAAGACCCACCATGAAGAAATCTTGTCAAGATTTCAGTCTCATAGAGATCAAATCAAGTCAGACGGATCTCCCAACCCCCAAAATCAAATCCCAAATCTTTTTCATGAAAAAAGATAAGAGAATCCTCAAGTCATTGTTCATTATCACAACTGCAAAAAATTAAAAATAAAGAATCTAACTTAACGCGCTAATCTATGCGCTGATTTGATCCAAGAAAGATTAATAAACAAAAACCCACATTAAGAAATGCATCAAGATCGAACACAAAGCATAAAAGATTAAAGAAATTAGTAAAACTGAAGGAAAGAAATAGAAAAGAGAGGCAAGTGATAAAAGATTAAAATAAAAAGTAAACCTTTGTTGGGATCTTGAGGAACGAAGGAAGGAAGAGAGGTGTTGGGTGAAATTGGGTATGTCTCCTTCCTTGAAACCCTCAATCATAAACCTTCTTTCTCTCTCTCTCTGTCCCTGTCATCTGGTTTTGCTTATCTTCTCTAATCTATTAACCAAAAAGACAAGTCATTTTTATTAATAATAATGCTAAATAGAATAATAAAGACAGACCCTCAAACACCCTGATCTTTGCTTTATTAATAAGTTACTTGTCGCTTCTATTCTTATTTCTCTGGTGTGTTGGTCCCACCATTACTTTGTCACCATACCATCATGGTGTGGTATTTTATTCACACACAAAAAACGAAACAATACCAAATGGCAAAAAGTAGTATCGAATAGAACAACACTCTATGGTTTAACTAAATACCATTTAAAGGTATTCAAATACTTTTTTCATGAAAAGATAGACAAAAGATACCCAAGGAATTAGAGTTCAAATGTTTATCTATTTATTGTAACTTTAGGGATAAACATGTTCTCCCGAAAGTGTTATTTTTACTCGAAAAACAAAAAACGAATTGGTATACAAAAAAACCTACATATACCATTAAAGAAAACAAGTAAACAAAGATACAAATGATCCCATGCGCGTTGCTGTTTTCTACTTGGGTTAATTGCATATAAACAAACAAACAAACAAACATACCCAGTATGTCCCACTGAGAATAGGGTCTGGGAGGGATAGGGTGATGACCAGTATTTCCTCTATCTAGGGAGACAGAGAGATCGCTTCCAAAGAGACACCCGACTCGACAACGATAACAATTAAATTATATTACATATATCACATAGGCATACATGACAAAAGAGTTTTGTATATGCATGTGCATATCCATAAATAAAATAACCAGATTATATTGCATACATCACACACATCACATAAGCAATAACATACTCAAAACAATCAGAATGATAATGCAAACCTCATATAACCAATTAAGCAAACGTCACAAAAGCAAACGTCACAAAAGCAAACACAAGAGCAGTGAAACATGTTAGAGGCAGATAAACTTTACTATGATACTAGGCAATGAATAAGACAGATAAATTATACTACGATATTAACAATACAAATAGGGTCGTTCGCACTAAGGCTTCACCTACATTGGACAAATAACGTTACCACTAGTAGTCCCTAACTTTAATTCTACGCCTCCACGCACTCCTATCCTTGAACATGTGCTCGGAGAGGTGCAACTGTACCATATCCCGGCTAATTATCTCATCCCATATCAACTTAGGTCTTCCTCTACCCCTCTTATCATCTAAAATGATGCGCTCCGCTGCTCTAACTAGCGCTAACATGTGTTTTCTCTTCACGTGCCCAAACCATCTCAATCTTTCCTCTCGTATTTTGTCTGTGATACATGCTACCTGTAGCCACTGTCGAAAGACGTCGTTCTATCCGATCCAGCCTCGTGTGTCCACACATCCACCTTAGCATTCGCATTTCTGCGACCTCTATTTGTCTCTCGTGCGATTTCTTCATGGCCCAGCAGTCTGTTCCGTATAACATAGGCGGACGAACTGCCATTTTATATAGTTTTCCCTTTAGTCGTGCTGGGAATCTCTTATCACACAAGATCCCTGATGCTGCTTTCCACTTGCACCATCCTGCCTGAACACGATGGGCTACATCACTGTGTATCTCTCCGTCGTCCTGGACGTACGAGTCTAGATATTTGAACCTAGACGTTTGTGGGACCGCCCGGCCCTGAATAGTAATTTGGGTGTCCTCTTCATTCGCTCCATTGAATTTACAGTGCATGTATTCCGTCTTAGAGCGACTTATCCTTAAGTCTTTGCTCTCTAGTGCCGCTCTCCACTGTTCTAACCTCTCGTTCAGCGCCCTTTAGATTCTGATATTAGCACGGGACTGGCTCCTGTATAGACTTTTCCATCTCATCCAACATTATTGTGAAGAGAAATTGGCTCAATGCTGATCATTGGTGGAGTCCCACTTCTACTGGAAAGAATTTTGTGTCTCCGACTGGAGTTCGCACACACGTTTTTGCCCCTTCATACATATCCTTGATTATCTTGCCCATCACGCACGTTAATTGCATATATTATTTGTGACATCCGGTGATTTTCCGTTAGCAAACTCCGTTAGTTCCGTTAAGTTTTACATACACGCGTCGTAAGCACACACTAGTTGTCGTTTGACGTTGGTGACTTAATAATAATTAATAATGTTAATTTAATAATAATCTAGTTGGTAAGATGATTACTATTTTATGTTTATGTTTTTACGTGATTTAAAAACTATTCGGGAATTTTATCGCGTAACGCGGAAACGCGCGTGTTATTTCGTATGTCTTGTGTTTTTACAAAATAAAATATCTAAGGGTTACCATTAGTTTATATGTTAATATTATTAAGTTAAAAACACATTACAAATAGTTAAAAACTTAATTTTTATAAAAATAACAAAATGCAAGTTTTAGAGGGGGTATTCTTGTAAATTAGCTAAAATAAAACACCCTAAACCCCACCCTTTCCCCCATATCACGACCTGCAGCCCTCTCCCTCTCTTCTCTACGAATTTCAGCCAAGAACACCCAATTCTTCATGGTTTTGATCGATTCCAAGCACTAGAACGTGATTTGGACCTTCCTTGACAAGTATATACGTGAATTGAAGGTTAGTTTTGATGTTTTTGTGGATTTTTATTAGGGCCGAACCCTACTGCGAAATTAGTGTTCATGGGGCTGAAATCTTGATGTTTTGTTGATGTTAACATGTTAGTTAGGTTGTATGTATGTTGATTAAGGTTGATTATGCAAGAAAACTACACTTTTGGTTGATTGATCATGAACCTTGATGAACATGAACCCTAATTCGAAAATTTTGGGGATTTTATGGAATTGATTGTTGTTTGATGTTGTTAGGATGTTAATTAGTTAGTATGAATGCTAGGAAACATGAAACATGCGTATGTATATGCTTTCATGTGAAATGTGTACACGTTCTGATTTCTGGCAGATTGCATACCCTGTTTTCATCATGACAAAACCAAATGAAGACGAATCCAAAAACTGGTTTTCTTGAGTCTAACATGTTCCTCAGGGAGTCTAGTTTTCAAAACCTCCAACATTGTCCAATTTGGATGTGTAAAACGTGAGTTATGATCATTTTAGTGAAGGGTGGTCAGAAACAAACTTTCTGACAGATTCTGAGTCTCATTTTGTATGTGCCACAAACAGGTCATAACAGGTCTAAATGATGTGTTTCTAGTGCCCAAATTGTTTGTTACTGAGTCTAGTTTCCAGAAAGTGTAACCACACTCCAATTGGAGGTGGTTAAATTGGTGTTTTACCTGTTTTGACTAGAAGGGTCAATTCTGTCCTCTTGGACAGAATGTATGTGTTGACTTGTTTGATATGCCATTTTCATTTCATAAAACCTGAGACCAAACCGTATGGTCAAACATTTGTCCTTGGAATCCTCTGAACTCCAGAAAAAGAATTAACCCAATAGCTATTTTCAAATGGGAGTTATGCACAATTTGGCAAGCTAACTCCAGCAGCCCTCCGGTTGAGAGCTGCTGTAACATTTTGAGTTTTTCTAGTAACTCCAGGCCCTTAAAACCTAAAACAACTTTTCACATACTTAATTGACTCATAGGAGAGCCTACTGGAGTTTGGCCTTGGCCTAAATCCTTGGTTGGTTATGTGTTTGACCGTATCGTCCGAACACCTAGAATCTGCCCGAAAACACAGATTCTGGAAAACGAATACCTACAACCTGTAACATATTTACTTGGCTTTTGCGTGTAATGTTAGTACTACTAGAACTTATTTTGATGGTATAAGTTGTGAATTGGACATGTTGAATGTGTTGTGATTAGTATGGATGATTATTTGGTAGATTATCTGTTTTGACCCGTATATGCTAATTCATAGTTATAGGTCATATAAGTAGGTTATGCATGATCTAACCTGTTATATGATACACTAGTTATGTTATGAACACACTGTGTATGCTAGATACTAAGAACTTACATGACTTGTATGATATATGCTCATGTCTGTTTAAATGGTTTACAACACATAATGTCACCAACGGGTCAAACGGGTCAACCGGGTCAAACATGTCTATTCCTCTAAAACCTTGAGTCCTTGGTTATGGTGCACTTAGGGTTTCTCATATTCACTGTTTACACAAACTCATGTACTTGCGTGATCTAGGTAACTTTTGAAGTTTGACTGTTCACTTTCTTTCAAGAAAACTCTAGTACACAATACGCGTATCAGGTGAGTTCATGCCCCACTGTTTTACTAAATCTCTTTTGGGGGAGATAGCATACTGGTAATGTTACAAACGCTTTTTATATATTTAAGATGTGTATGGATATTAATATAGTGCTGTTTATCATGATAAAAGTCCTCACACTTTCGAATTGTTAATATTGGATAGCGGAGAAAGTTGGGTAGTACTACTGGGTGTGACGAGCCCCACCTGTGTGACTCGAGGTCAACCGGGTGCAATTTGTCCTATGAATATTTGTCACGATATGGAGACGTCGTGACAGGAGGCAAACATAACACAGCCAGCTTCAATGTCGAAATCACTATGTATTAATATCAATTTGTGAATGGACTAGCTAGCCATTACAATGCACATGCTTATATATACGCTATTGATAAACTGTTATGTTTATACGCAAACTCTGGAACTCACCAACCATTGGGTTGATATACACTATTGTTAAACTATTATGTTTAAACGCAAACTCTTGAACTCACCAACCATGTGTTGACTTTTAGTATGCTATTCTCAGGTTGTTAATCCGGACTGTTGATAAGGAGCACTGCACGAGTCAGCATGCATTTTAGAGATTTAAACTTCAAACATATTCACTCGTCTTTTATTTATGGTTTAAAATACTTGGTTGGCACTTGTTTTGCCATATGGTACTTTCACATGTTTTGGGTTGTTTTATTTACTTTACGCTTCCGCATGAATTTCAAAAGTTTGAACTCTGGTTTGGTTTGTTATGTTAAACGTAGCATATAGAGTCGTTCCGAGTAACTATTGACTGTGATCCTGGTTTGTTCACACGCCTCGCGGTAAAACTCCGCACGTGGATTTTGAGGTTGTGACAGATTGGTATCAGAGCCATTGGTTATAGAGAACTAGGATTGCATTGCATCTAGACTATAGCCTTAGACACAACACTAGTATCGTACAGACACTTTTACACGATTGCAACTGTTGTACGAACATATTCTTGGTATACTAACATTTCGTTGTTGAACGAACACAACCATATCAGTATGATATGTGTATCATTACCGACTGACAGAGGGGCGGAGAATCCCGCTCGCTCACATCCAACATTTACACATGATTTTTCACTCTCGGAGTGGAAGCAACGATGAATTGAACCAAACATTACCACGTTGGAACACGAAACTCTTCCCGAACACACCCGACAAGCTTAACGATGACAAACAAAGAGAACAACACCTCACTCTTCCAACACTTTTACACTTGTTACCATTCCCGACATATCCTACATACTGCACTGGTCTGAGCAGTAAACGAGGGATAACTAAAAGATACAAAGTCTATCAGAGGATAGGACTTAAACATTTAAACGCCTAGAACTTCAAAGGGAAAAAGGCCAAATCGTCTTGATTCCCCGTTGATATCTTAACAGAATCCTTTGTACAACCTTAGTACAACCATAGTTGTTTGACTCTTGGTATAACAAATATATCTTTGATACCTCTATCATTGATAACACTCGGTACTCGACAAGGTAGGTTATCGCAAATAGGAGGGACCCAGGGTGACCATGCAAAGCAAATTAGAATCACGGGTGCACACGTAATTGTGATTTGTTGTGCATGAGAATTCTGGCAACTCTATCGGGTGATAACGGCCATAATCAGTACAAATTTTCAATTTCTATACTTGGAGACATGAGGTCTCGGTTCTCATAAAACCTCCCAGTTGATATGGTAACAAATCCTTCATTCCTACTCGTATGAAAGTTCTCATCCACCTCGAGCCTTAATGAGATTCGTATTATGGCATTAGCCCTAGTCTCTATGAGACGTTACCCTTTCTGTCATTTCAGTGATCGTGCATAACTATCTATCAACAACGTACCAGATCTTCAAATTTTGTAATAGAGTGGTGATACTCTCTGCCGTATGTAGTCCTTGTTCATTGAATTGATCATAAGACTTAGAATCTTGGTAATTTGAGCGTTCCAACATTCATTTCATTTGATATTTATCATGTTTTATCATTTTTAAGCGTACATTATATTTGCTTGTTCCCTAGTGGTGGGACGCAATTGGATTTTTTCCGGCTAACTACGTTTGGCGTAGGACCAAATAACAAGATATTATGACGACCTCGTTCATTTCATCTCTGCCTTTCCATTATAAACAGCAAGTACAATTATAACCGCCACCCGTGTGCTTGGAAGTTGTGATCTAGGTGTGACTAGACATTCGTTCGATATAAGTCTGATTTCTATTACCCATGGTTACTACGATGTCGTTGGCATGGACTGGTTATCGAAAAACCAAGCTGAAATTTTCTGTCACGAGAAAATCGTTCGGGTACCACTCCCTAGTGGTGAAGTTTTATCCGTTCAGGGTGAGAAAAGTGGTGTCGTTTCTAGCATCATTTCATATATGAAAGCTCAGAAGTGCTTACGCAAAGGCCATACTGCTATCTTAGCTATGATCACTGAGAAGACCACTGAAGAAAAGAAGATCGAAGATATCCCTATCGTTCGTGACTTTCCTGAAGTGTTCCCTGAAGACTTACCTGGTCTTCCACCGCATCGTCAAGTCGAGTTTCAGATTGATTTGACGCCTAGAGCCGCACCGATAGCTAGAGCACCATATCGACTAGCACCAAAGGAACTGCAAGAACTGGTTACGCAACTGCAAGAGCTCTTGGATAAAGGATTCATCAGACCTAGCTCATCACCGTGGGGAGCTCCAGTCCTGTTTGTCAAGAAAAAGGATGGAACTTTTCGCATGTGTATTGATTACCGTGAACTGAACAAAGTGACGGTTAAGAACCGTTATCCCCTACCTCGCATTGACGATCTGTTTGATCAACTTCAAGGGTCAAGCTTCTATTCGAAGATAGATTTAAGATCAGGATATCATCAACTAAAAGTCCGAGAGGAGGACATATCAAAGGCGGCATTTAGAACTCGATACGGTCACTATGAGTTTCTGGTAATGCCATTTGGTCTGACTAATGCACCAGCGGTTTTCATGGACCTCATGAACCGAGTGTGCAAACCTTATTTGGACAAGTTCGTCATTGTCTTCATCGATGACATCCTTATTTACTCAAAGAATAAGGAAGAACATGAGGAACACCTTAGGTTGATTCTGGAGCTGCTGAAACGAGAACAATTGTACGCTAAATTTTCAAAGTGTGACTTCTGGATACGAGAGGTCCATTTCTTGGGTCATGTGGTCAATGAGAATGAGATACACGTTGACCCGGCTAAAATAGAAGCCATCAAGAACTGGGCTACGCCTAAGACTCCGACTGAGGTACGACAGTTTCTTGGTTTGGCTGGCTATTATCGACGGTTCATTGAAGGGTTTTCAAAGATTGCTCAACCACTTACCGCATTAACTCATAAAGGCACTACGTACAATTGGGGTGACAAACAAGAATCCGCATTTCAGGTTCTGAAGCAGAAACTTTGTACGGCACCGATTCTATCCCTGCCTGAGGGAACAGACGATTTCGTAGTTTACTGTGACGCTTCTATTCAAGGCCTCGGTTGTGTGCTAATGCAACGCAATAAGGTGATTGCTTACGCATCCCGACAATTGAAAGTCCACGAGAAAAACTACACGACACATGACCTAGAGTTGGGAGCAGTCGTGTTTGCACTCAAGATATGGAGACACTACTTGTACGGTACCAAATGCACCATTTACACCGATCACAAGAGTCTCCAGCACATCTTTGAGCAAAAAGAGTTGAATATGAGGCAACGACGTTGGGTGGAACTTCTGAATGATTATGATTGCGCTATCAAGTACCATCCTGGAAAGGCGAACGTAGTTGCCGATGCCTTAAGCCGAAAAGAAACAGCTAAACCCAGGCGTGTGCGAGCCTTACAACTTACAATTAGTACTCAACTACCCGAACAAGTTAAGGAAGCACAGATAGAAGCCTTGAAAGAGGAAAATATTGGTTCTAAATCATTACGGGGAATGGATAAGCAATTGGTAGTGAAAGAGAATGGAATTCGGTACTTCATGGATAGACTTTGGGTGCCTGTCTATGGAAACCTGAGAGATTTGGTTATGAGTGAGGCACACAAGTCTAAATACTCCATACATCCTGGCTCTGACAAGATGTATCACGATCTAAAGGCGCACTATTGGTGGCCTAATATGAAGGCGGATGTAGCTACGTATGTGAGCAAGTGTTTGACCTGTTCGAAGGTGAAGGTGGAATACCAAAAACCATCTGGACTGTTACAACAACCCGAGACACCAATGTGGAAATGGGAGCAAATTTCTATGGATTTCATCACGAAATTACCCCGGACTAATACTGGTTGTGACACAATCTGGGTCATTGTGGATCGGTTGACTAAGTCCTCTCACTTCCTTGCAATTAAGGAAACAGATAAGATGGAGAAGCTAACCCGATTGTATCTTAAGGAAATCGTGTCGAGACACGGCGTACCCATCTCAATTATCTCTGATCGCGATGCTCGCTTCACGTCACACTTCTGGCAGTCACTGCAGAAATCTCTGGGTACACGCTTGGATATGAGTACTGCTTATCATCCACAGACTGACGGTCAGAGTGAGCGTACCATACAGACTTTGGAGGATATGCTGCGTGCTTGTGTGATTGACTTCGGGAACAACTGGGAAGTTCACCTGCCTTTAGTGGAATTTTTCTATAATAACAGCTATCACACTAGCATACAGGCAGCACCTTTCGAGGCTTTGTATGAAAGAAAGTGTCGATCACCAGTTTGCTGGGCTGAAATTGGTGATAGTCAACTAACGGGTCCCGAACTAATACACGAAACAACTGAGAAGATTGTACAGATACGAAATCGTATGGCTGCAGCGCGAGATAGATAGAAAAGTTATGCTGACAAGAGACGGAAACCTCTAGAGTTTCAAATTGGCGACAAGGTCCTATTGAAAGTCTCACCGTGGAAAGGCGTAGTTCGGTTTGGCAAGCGAGGAAAGCTAAATCCGAGGTATGTTGGACCATTTGAGATATTGGAAAGGATAGGTCCAGTGGCCTATCGGCTAGCCTTACCTGATTCACTGAGTGGAGTACATGATGTGTTTCACGTTTCAAATCTGGAGAAGTGTTTATCTGATGAAACACTAATTGTACTACTAGAAGATGTTCAAGTGGATGAACAATTACGCTTTATCGAAGAACCAGTCGAGGTGATGGATCGTGAGGTGAAAACACTTAAGCAGAGCAAAATACCTATCGTCAAAGTTCGTTGGAACTCGCGACGTGGACCGGAATTCACGTGGGAACGTGAAGATAAAATGAAGCTTAAGTACCCTCAACTGTTCGAGACGATGCCTGCAGACAAAGGTACTGATTTAAATTTCGGGACGAAATTTCTTTCAACATGGGGATGATGTGACAACTCATCCAAAAACTCACTCGATTTCGATTTCTGTGTGCCAATGTAGTAGACCAGTGATGGAACACTCTCACCGTGTGATGGAACACTCTCACCATGTAACGCAATTTTCGGGACGAAAATTCTTTCAACATGGGGATAATGTGACATCCGGTGATTTTCCGTTAGCAAACTCCGTTAGTTCCGTTAAGTTTTACATACACGCGTCGTAAGCACACACTAGTTGTCGTTTGACGTTGGTGACTTAATAATAATTAATAATGTTAATTTAATAATAATCTAGTTGGTAAGATGATTACTATTTTCTGTTTATGTTTTTACGCGATTTAAAAACTATTCGGGAATTTTATCGCGTAACGCGGAAACGCGCGTGTTATTTCGTATGTCTTGTGTTTTTACAAAATAAAATATCTAAGGGTTACCATTAGTTTATATGTTAATATTATTAAGTTAAAAACACATTACAAATAGTTAAAAACTTAATTTTTATAAAAATAACAAAATGCAAGTTTTAGAGGGGGTATTCTTGTAAATTAGCTAAAATACAACACCCTAAACCCCACCCTTTCCCCCATATCATGACCTGCAGCCCTCTCCCTCTCTTCTCTGCGAATTTCAGCCAAGAACACCCAATTCTTCATGGTTTTGATCGATTCCAAGCACTAGAACGCGATTTGGACCTTCCTTGACAAGTATATACGTGAATTGAAGGTTAGTTTTGATGTTTTTGTGGATTTTTCATTAGGGCCGAACCCTACTGCGAAATTAGTGTTCATGGGGCTGAAATCTTGATGTTTTGTTGATGTTAACATGTTAGTTAGGTTGTATGTATGTTGATTAAGGTTGATTATGCAAGAAAACTACACTTTTGGTTGATTGATCATGAACCTTGATGAACATGAACCCTAATTCGAAAATTTTGGGGCTATTATGGAATTGATTGTTGTTTGATGTTGTTAGGATGTTAATTAGTTAGTATGAATGCTAGGAAACATGAAACATGCGTATGTATATGCTTTCATATGAAATGTGTACACGTTCTGATTTCTGGCAGATTGCATACCCTGTTTTCATCATGACAAAACCAAATGAAGACGAATCCAAAAACTGGTTTTCTTGAGTCTAACATGTTCCTCATGGAGTCTAGTTTTCAAAACCTCCAACATTGTCCAATTTGGATGTGTAAAACGTGAGTATGATCATTTTAGTGAAGGGTGGTCAGAAACAAACTTTCTGACAGATTCTGAGTCTCATTTTGTATGTGCCACAAACAGGTCATAACAGGTCCAAATGATGTGTTTCTAGTGCCCAAATTGTTTGTTACTGAGTCTAGTTTCCAGAAAGTGTAACCACACTCCAATTGGAGGTGGTTAAATTGGTGTTTTACCTGTTTTGACTAGAAGGGTCAATTCTGTCCTCTTGGACAAAATGTATGTGTTGACTTGTTTGATATGCCATTTTCATTTCATAAAACCTGAGACCAAACCCTATGGTCAAACATTTTTCCTTGGAATCCTCTGAACTCCAGAAAAAGAATTAACCCAATAGCTATTTTCAAATGGGAGTTATGCACAATTTGGCAAGCTAACTCCAGCAGCCCTCCGGTTGAGAGCTGCTGTAACATTTTGAGTTTTTCTAGTAACTCCAGGCCCTTAAAACCTAAAACAACTTTTCACATACTTAATTGACTCATAGGAGAGCCTACTGGAGTTTGGCCTTGGCCTAAATCCTTGGTTGGTTATGTGTTTGACCGTATCGTCCGAACACCTAGAATCTGCCCGAAAACACAGATTCTGGAAAACGAATACCTACAACCTGTAACATATTTACTTGGCTTTTGCATGTAATGTTAGTACTACTAGAACTTATTTTGATGGTATAAGTTGTGAATTGGACATGTTGAATGTGTTGTGATTAGTATGGATGATTATTTGGTAGATTATCTGTTTTGACCCGTATATGCTAATTCATGGTTATAGGTCATATAAGTAGGTTATGCATGATCTAACCTGTTATATGATACACTAGTTGTGTTATGAACACACTAAGTATGCTAGATACTAAGAACTTACATGACTTGTATGATATATGCTCATGTCTGTTTAAATGGTTTACAACACATAATGTCACCAACGGGTCAAACGGGTCAACCGGGTCAAACATGTCTAATCCTCTAAAACCTTGAGTCCTTGGTTATGGTGCACTTAGGGTTTCTCATATTCACTGTTTACACAAACTCATGTACTTGCGTGATCTAGGTAACTTTTGAAGTTTGACTGTTCACTTTCTTTCAAGAAAACTCTAGTACACAATACGCGTACCAGGTGAGTTTATGCCCCACTGTTTTACTAAATCTCTTTTGGGGGAGATAGCATACTGGTAATGTTACAAACGCTTTTTATATATTTAAGATGTGTATGGATATTAATATAGTGCTGTTTATCATGATAAAGTCCTCACACTTTCGAATTGTTAATATTGGATAGCGGGGAAAGTTGGGTAGTACTACTGGGTGTGACGAGCCCCACCTGTGTGACTCGAGGTCAACCGAGTGCAATTTGTCCTATGAATATTTGTCACGATATGGAGACGTCGTGACAGGAGGCAAACATAACACAGTCAGCTTCAATGTCGAAATCACTATGTATTAATATCAATTTGTGAATGGACTAGCTAGCCATTACAATGCACATGCTTATATATACGCTATTGATAAACTGTTATGTTTATACGCAAACTCTGGAACTCACCAACCATTGGGTTGATATACACTATTGTTAAACTATTATGTTTAAACGCAAACTCTTGAACTCACCAACCATGTATTGACTTTTAGTATGCTATTCTCAGGTTGTTAATTCGGACTGTTGATAAGGAGCACTGCACGAGTCAGCATGCATTTTAGAGATTTAAACTTCAAACATATTCACTCGTCTTTTATTTATGGTTTAAAATACTTGGTTGGCACTTGTTTTGCCATATGGTACTTTCACATGTTTTGGGTTGTTTTATTTACTTTACGCTTCCGCATGAATTTCAAAAGTTTGAACTCTGGTTTGGTTTGTTATGTTAAACGTAGCATATAGAGTCGTTCCGAGTAACTATTGACTGTGATCCTGGTTTGTTCACACGCCTCGCGGTAAAACTCCGCACGTGGATTTTGAGGTTGTGACATTATTATAAAAAAATTTATTTGTACACTTATCCAATTCAAAATTGAACTTACATATATCGTCTCAGTTAATCATTTTAATTGCTTATTTACCTAATTTACAATCAAAATTACATATATCCCCTAATTTAATTAAAACAAATTTAAATTTACTCATTTTGATTTATATTATTAATAATAAATTATAGATTAACTATGTTAGCCTTGTCTTTACAAAAACTGTAAATGTTTTAAAATTTTCATACTCATCCATTAATAGCTAGCTTTTTGTTTACATTTTTTTGGTGTTTTTTTAAATATTTTTTAGTCATGTTTCCTAGTTTTTTAGTTTCTTAAACCTTTTTTTCTTTTTCCTTTTTTCTTATTTTAATTATTTTACTCATCTACGTTAAGTCTATTCTTTTTTTTTTTATCAAAATTCTGGATAACAATAGTAGAATGCAACACAAATATCAAACTTTTAATTCATTAAGGAACAAAAAAACATGTAAAAAAATAATCACAAATAATAATGGGTAAAATGGTCATCGTATAATATAATATTAATAAAAATCAAAATGAGTAAATTTGATTTTTATTAAAGGAGGAGTTATATATAATATTAGTTTTAAGTTGGATAAATATGCAATAAAGTATATTAAGGAAGGGGATATATGCAAGTTTAGTTTTGTGTTGGATAAAAACGCAATTAACAAAGTTTAGAGAATATATGTAATTGTGCATTTTTACATTGATTGTTTTCCGTGAGTCTTAAAAAGCCATAAACACTAATATTGGAGACATGGGCGTCTCAACGTTTTTAGAGGCCTAAAGCGAAAATTAAAGCGGATGCTTTTTAAAACTTTATCTTTAAAACTTTCTTATGTTTTAAAGCACAAGTACTAGTTGATTCCTAAATCAGTTTATTTAAAGCAAATCCTAATTGATTCAATGATTTTATATTTTAATATAAACTATAACAAGTAAAAAAGTAAAATAAATAAACAATTAGTAATTTGCAAATCAAATAAATAGAAGCATATACAAAGCTAAAACAAATTTAGAACAATTAAAAATTAACAAGTTGTCCCTAGTACAAAGATTTAAAGAAAAACAATTAGCAATACATGAAGCACTTTACCTTATTTAGGGAGATAATCAATCAATCAGAGAACCCGCTCAGCCTAGTATCTAATCGTGAGTCCGTTACTCCACTAGATGTCCGAATGAAATCGAAGATTAAAGGCTTCTTAATTGCAACGAAATCAAAGAAGCAAATCGTGATTCCACCGATGAAATTAGAGAAGTAAACAAAGGTTAGGGTTTTTTATTCGTTACACCAGTGAAGAAATCGAAGTTTTGCGTGGCTGGGTTCGCTTGGGGCAAGCAAAATCATAGGTGAATGATGAAATCGAAGGTTCGCGGTTGTTCATCTTAACCTTATGGCTTTGTTCGTCTCTTCGTTTCAACTTCCCCGCCCCAACCCCCAATCAGGAATTGACCAATAGTATGTGTTGAAGATCTACGACCTGCCGACCTAGGTTTCCTTCTTTCTTTCATTCATTCATTCAGTTTCTTTTATTAGTTTATTCTGGGATTTGACTGAGAATTATATAATAAAATTTATTTTTTGGTGGCCTATTAGAATGGATGGGCCTAAAGGCCTAGCTTATTTTTTTAAACTGTTAAGCCGCCCCTAATTGGAGATTAAATTAGTTTTGACATCTGCATGAGACTGATAGGGTGGAGGGAAAGGTGCATGAGGTGGTGAATAAGTGAGGGTACGTGTGTAGTAAGCTAGGCTATGGACCCTAGCTTGCTTCATGAGTGTCGAAATGGAGCTAGCTTGGGGAGAGATGGTTAATTGGTTAACGGTTCACCGACCAAGGTGCATGTACGTGGAGCCATCATATATATATATATATATATATTATATATATATATATATATATATATTTTTCTTAATTTGTGAATAATATATATATCCTTAATTTGTGAATAATATATATATATTCCTTAATTTGTGAATAATATTTCAGGAACTAAAAAATTAATTAGTAGATAGTCGGCCTAGATCGAGAACCCAACCAACTGATTCCTAATATAACATTGGCCCCTTCGACGGCCAATACAAAGAAGGGGGCGTACCGTGAATTATGATTTTGAGTAAATTACCGTTTGCATCCCTGAGGTTTGGTGATTTTAACCATTTGCATCCCTACAGTTTAAAAATCCCCGTATACCCCCTAACGTTCTATTTTTGTTCCCATTTGTATCCAAATAACTAACGACGTTAAATATTTCTGTTAATATTTTTTGAAATGACAAATTACCCTTAACTGATATCCCCTTTTAACTTCCCCCACCATTCCCCACTTTTTCTCTCTCTATCTCTTAACCCTTAACCAGAACCAGAACCACCGTGGAGGCGGACGATTGTGGAGGAGGTGAGGGTTGTGATGACGGGCGTGAGTAGACGTGGTGCGGGTTGTGATGACGCGCGACGGTGGTGCCGTTGATGAAGTTATTGTACATGGAGATAAACTTCAGTCCGGTGAGACGACAGAGTTCCGATGACGGAAACTCACCGGCGATATTGGCGTTTGATAAATCAACAGCTTCAACAAACCCAATCGGAGAACAATTAACGCCGGTCCAGTTACACGGAGTTTCGCCGGCGACAGCTTCATCCCAATCGGAGAAAAACCCATTTGGATCATCAAATCCAACCTTCAATCGTTACAGATAACACCCTTCTTGATTCAAACAAACACCCAAAGGAATCAACAACAAGAACACGAAGCAGAGAGAGTTTGATGACATCTTTCAGGTGGTTGAGTTCCAGAACAACGTATGATTGTTTCAAGAAAATTGTGAAATTAGTTGCACCCACATTACAAAATCACTCCTACAATCAAGAATCAAAACCCAAATCCAATCTTTTGGCGAATGAAAAACAGAGTGGTTAACTATATATAGATGTAGAAGAGAATGTACATACGGGTATATGAAAATTTGGGGGATTTACCATCGACCGTCGCCAGATCTCTCCGACTTCTCCGACCTCCTCTCCGCCACCACCGTCGCCATCGACTCTCCCACCGCTCCTTCGTCACCCTCCTCGTCGTCCCTAACTCTGTCATCTGCTCCTCCGACATCATCCGCCGATCCCCCTCCTCCACCACCATCGCTGACGTCATCCGCTACCACGTCCTCTTACAGTACCTATTGTTCTACGACCTCCGCCGCTTCCCCCCTCCGACAAGCTCATCACCACCTTCTTCCAAACCACCAGTCGTGAAAGTAGAGAGAGATATAGAGAGAAAGAATGGGAGTGTGTGTGTGAAGGGGAGAGAGATAAAGTTAAAAGGGATTAGAGTCAAGAGTAATTTTGTCATTTTATAAAATTTTAACTGGATTATTTAACGTCGTTAGTTATTTGGATGCAAATGGGAACAAAAATAAACGTTAGGGGGTATACGGGGATTTTTAAACTGTAGGGATGCAAATGGTTAAAATTACCAAACCTCAGGGATGCAAACGGTAATTTACTCTATGATTTTTAATTTGAAGATGGAGTTGGACTTACGTTTGGGTAGTAACAACCCTCAATTTTAGGGCTATTTTTTATTACGTGACTAAAATAATTTAAGTAATGTTAACATTCAATATAGAAAATCAGTTAATGTTTTAGAGACATCAAAGTGAAGCATGACGACAAGTGAGTTGGACATCTATGAGGTACTAGAATTATCCAATTAACCAAAACCTATCAAACATCTATAGACTATAATAAAATAAGGTTTTTGGAGCCACATGCTATTCTCTTAAACCACCAATTTGACACGTGGCACACTCTTACACCATCTTTATTTTTAGTTTTTTGATGTATTAAATGCTTACCATACTAGACATTTAATTTAAATATATTACCATACTTACATACTGATTTAAATTACAATTTATGACTTTCATTTAACCTTTTATATTACGTCATAAAAGTTCCATTTAACCATATATTAATTCAACTTCTACGGTATTATTCCTCAAATTACATTTAACCTTTTATATTATGTGTTAAGAATATATAAATTTTCTCTGTTTCTGTATTGCTTTCTAAAATAAACTCCTTTAATTTAGTGGATTTTTATTTTATAAAATTTTTATTCACCAATTTCGATTTCTTACTGTATAATTAATTGATCTAATTATAATATATTTATCAAATTATCAAAGTACCAAATATTTATGGATTATATAGTATCTAACATTAGTCTGATAAGTTATCTATCATATAACCATCACTGACTAGCCCAGTGGTGGCCACGGAGGATGAGGCCAGGGGAAACCCGGGTTCGAGTCTTCCGGGTGAGTTTTCCTCTCCGGGTTTACCTGGGTGATAGAGGTTTCTCATCGAGGGTTGTTCGGTTGGTCGGCGTGGGGGCTCTGTGGCGTGGACCCCGATTTGGACAACATAGTCCACATCTCCCGACATACGCGAGTTCTTGATCCTCACATTTCAAAAAAAAATAGTTATCTATCATATATTAAATTACATTTAAACTTATTTGTTCAACTTACAATCACAACTATCTCTATATTTCTTTGAAAATTACAATGCTTTCTAATTAAAACTCCGTTAATTTAGTAGATTTTTATTTTATTAAATTTTTGACTCACCAAAATCGGTTTTCAAAAGTAAAATTAATTAATCTAATTATAATATATTTATCAAATTATTAAAGTATCATATATTTAAGGACTATATAGTATGTAATATTACTGGATACATTATTAATTGATCCAATATAATATATTTATCAATTATTAAATTTAATTAATTCAAATTGTTTTCTTTTATTTTTATCAGTAAGTGTACAATTATGTATCATATGGTACTTCACACATACTATAAATTAATACTACATTCTTTGCAAAATTTACATTCGAATTACATTCCTAACTATCGAACAAGGTATGATGTTTTTAAATTCTATCAAATACAAAACTATGTTCATTTAATAATTGTTAACTTTATAATTATTTCTCACTTTTTTGAAATTTTGCTGTATAATGGAATTCGGGAGAATCACATTGTCCAACAACCTAAGTGTTTTACAGAAAGAGTATAACATATGGTTCAAATTATTAGGATTTGAACTAGTAAACTGTACTGTTCAAGGATCCAAGAAAAGTTTACTCTTTTGAAATGATAATAATCGATGAAAACGTATTCCCACAATCTCATTCTTTCTACTTTTAATTTTCCGTATTAAAAGCAATTCACCATTTATTTGTTTAAAAATTTCTCTTCATTTCATCTTATCATGGGGCTCAAGATTGGAGGCTACTCTTGCTGTTATAGATCCAAACACTGATCCTGGGCAACAAAACGGTAAAGATGAAATAAAAGAATATTACGATTGTAGATATATTTCAGCTTGTGAGGCTTCATGAAGAATTTTCGGTTTTGATGTACATTACCATTATCCATCGATTATCAGGTTGCCTTTCCATTTGGCAAACCAACAACAAATCATTTATGGTGTTGATGATGATATAAACAACGTACTAAGTAAACCGTATGTTGCCTCTATAATGTTTTTATCTTGGATGTTTTATTTATATTTATTTGATTATAATAACTAAATTTATTTCATAACACATTTTACCATTTTTTAAATTTATTGAATGTGAAACTAATTACTCATAATTTCTATGTATAAATTCCAGCTTTGTCTCTAACAAACAATCAAACAAAAAATTTAACATTGTATGAGATTGAAAAGCATTTATTACGGAATAGTTCGACACTTAAGTCATTTAGAAGTATGCTTTACCCGAACAATGATTGTTGTCTTCTTCAAATAATCGTTTAATTAGCAAGGAATTATTGTATGATGTAGCAAACGAGGTGTCTGAATTTGAAAATCTTCGGAATTCCTTAACGGATGAACAACAATTACTTTTTAGTGAAATCATGACTGCTGTTAAGTTAATAAAGGAGTTTTTTTTCATTTATGGATATGACGAAACTGGTAAAACCATTCTATGGAAGACATTGGCCGTAACAATAAGGTCTAAAGGTGAGATTGTATTAAATATAGCATTCAGTGGAATAGGATCTTTGTTGCTTATCGGATGTCGTACTCCACACTCACGTCCATAAATGTAAACAAAGATTCTATTTGTCATATAAAAGCTAACAGTGAAGTTGCTCATTTATTAAAGCAAACAAAATTGATTATTTGGGATGAAATACCTATGACTCATAAGCACACGTTTAAAGCACTGGATAAGACGATGAATGATGTATTAACTATAAATACTTTCGTACCTTTAGATATGCCAGTTGGTGGTAAAGTATTGTTTTTTGTGGTGATTTTCAACAAATTTTACATGTGGTTCCAAATGATAGTCGTCAAGAAATTGTTAATGCATCATTAAGCTCATCATATATTTTGAATAAATGCAAGTTACTTAACAAAAATGTACGACTAAAAGCCAAGGGACATGGTGTTGACACTAAAGGAATTGAACAATTTGCTACATGGCTTCAGGGTAATGTTGGTGGTTATAACGATGGTGAGGCAACTATTACTATACCTCATGAACTCCTCATTAATGAATCGATCGATCCTTTAGTAAGTTTGATTCAATTTGTTTACCCATCCATGTTAGAGAACTACAAAGACAAAAAATACTTTCTTGAGAGAGCAATTTTTGCACCAAAAAGTGAGGTCGTTCATGAAATTAACGATCATCTGCTTTCGCTTTTCCCTGGTGATGAGATAAAGTATCTACTTCAGATAACATATGTCAAATGGAACATTTTAATATCCCTTTACAGGACAATTTGCACTCTCCGTATTTTCTAAAGGCGTTAAAATATCCGGATTGCCAAATCACAAGTTAGTATTGAAAGTTGGAGTTCCCGTTATGCTTCTACGTAGCATCGACCAACAAAATGGTCTAATGGTACTCGCCTACAACTTTCTATTTGGGAGACTGGTTATTAAAGTTGAGATAATATCTGGAAGTAATATTGGATGCCGAACATTTATTGCAAGAACTATTCTCCTGCCATCCGATAAATAACCCCTTTCAAATTCACAAGAAGACAGTTTCCACTAACTGTTTATTTTGCAATGACGATTAACAAGAGTCAGAGATAATTATTGTTAAAAGTTGGTTTGTATTTAAAATATCAGTTTTCACTCATAGACAGTTATATGTGGCTTTGTCAAATATGAAGATTACAGACGGTGTAAAATTATTCATTTTAGATCAATGGACAGTTATATGTAATCAATGTTTAATGAAAGTCTGGTTGTTTAAATCACCCGCGTATCACACGGGCTCTAACCTAGTAAATAAATATGAAAGCCTAATAATCAATACATATAAAGGTATGAAGTTCACTAATTGGGCCAGACCCGTTTTTCATATGAAACTCGGGAATACATTCAACATAAATACTAATACACATAAATATACAAGTAATGATCTACCCCTAAATTTGTTATTTAATCACAGGATCATATACTCGTCTAACTTCTCACACACGCATATATTATTCTTAACACGTCAATCATACCACCAATATTTCCAAATAAACTATGCATTTATACAAAAGATAATTATATGATTATTTATTCATGGGTTATTTAGGTTTATGAATTCATATATATATATATATATATATATATATATATATATATATATATATATATATATATATATATACAGGAATGAGATCATGTGAGAACCCTTTCTAATTGTGAGAACCGGTTAACTCTTTGAGCCAATACTCGTCCGTCACGTCACCCATTCTTTTTCAAGCTAGAAAGGGTATTCTTGTCATTTAACCTCTTACACACTCATTAAAGGCTACACCAATGTCAGTGTCCTTTTAGTATTTTTTTAATATTTCTCTTTCACTTATAATTACATCAATATGAGATTTGTTTGCAACTCTTTGTATTCTTTATTATTTTCTATATCTTTACCCACATTTTTCATTTTCTTTCTTTCTATTTTAATTCTTTTCTTTCTTTTAACAATAAATTTGGTGGGAGGAAGCAACCTGGATGAAGTTCATGGAACATGGGAGCAAGCTTATAAATGATTCACGTATGGGAGCACAGACCAATATGAATCTAGGTTTTTTGCTTTCATCTCCAACGATTTTACAAAGCTTTACCAAGAATAACGATATGGTGACCGACCAAAAGTATGAAGAACATATAATGAATCTGGGAGTTTGCTTTCTTCTCTAGCGATTTTTTACATTGGTGAACACTCTACCTCCCCTTACAATACCACAACTACCAATAACAAAGATTTGGATTTTTTATGTGGGTTTTGCTATACTAGTTCGGTTACAGCAAGTAAATGGGTGTTAATTTGGTTTTGATTTTTTATTAAGGTTTTGTTGTATAGTTTTGTTTTCTGTTTATATAGTTATATATTTTTATGGCTAAGTTAAAGTAACAAATAATTGTATTTTATAGTTTTTTTAATTAGACTATATTTACATTACTCTAGATAAATTTATTTAAGTCAATACACTCGTGTAATCTAATGATATATATTGAAATTTTGTTATCTTTTTATTTTTTGTAAGGAGATACAAATTTAGAAGGTTTATGATATGGACTTTGATGTGTCTTTTCTCTTACACAAATCATGTTGCAGCAGGTAAATAAGTTTAAATTGCATGATTGTTTTGTTTGAGATTTATCGTTTTTTTATTATGTATTTTTACATCAAAGTTAAAGTGACATAATTTGTTTATCCTTTTGTACTAAATTAACTATTTGAAATGTAATTACTTTTTTTATATTTTTTCTAATTTTATTACATTTATATTACTGAAGGTAAATTTATTAACAATACAGTTCACTTTTTGTTAATGTAAATATAGCATTGTATTAGTTAGATTGTATTATTACATTAACATAATGTAGTGTAATGTAATGTAATAAAATGTACTGTAATGTGATATGATATAATGTAATAAAAGGTTTGATGTTAATTAATGTAATAATGTTGTTTTCTTTTTGCACCAATAATTGACATCAATGTAGTGTAATGTAATATAATAAAATATAATGTAATGTGATATGATATAATCTAATGCAAGATTTGATGTTAATTAGAGTAATCTTGTTGTGTTCTTTGTGCATCAGTAGTTTATATCAATGTATGATGACGGATTGAACGTGTGAAGTTAGAGGTATAATGAGCCTTCGTTTAAGGAGCATATTGGTTTGCAATTAATGGCTCCCTTTGATTATCACAAAGACATAAAACCATTCGTATCGTCTAAGAGCCTGAATCAGTTGTCTAACTTTGTTCTTACTGACTCAACTAAGAGTCTTTGATACTTCACATTACATTATGCAATAATTTGTTATTAAGTTACTATGATGCAACATTTTGCTCCTTATAATGGTGCAACATTTTGTTATTAAGTTATTATAGTACAATATATTGTATTAACAATGCATTTCACTTTTTATTAATGTAAATATAGCATTGTATTAGTTAGATTGGATTCATACATTATGTTAATGCAATGTAGTGTAGTGTAGTGTAGTGTAGTGTAGTGTAGTGTAGTGTAGTGTAGTGTAGTGTAGTGTAGTGTAGTGTAGTGTAGTGTAGTGTAGTGTAGTGTAGTGTAGTGTAGTGTAGTGTAGTGTAGTGTAGTGTAGTGTAGTGTAGTGTAGTGTAGTGTAGTGTAGTGTAGTGTAGTGTAGTGTAGTGTCGTGTCGTGTAGTGTAGTGTCGTGTAGTGTAGTGTCGTGTCGTGTAGTGTAGTGTCGTGTAGTGTAGTGTAGTGTAGTGTAGTGTAGTGTAGTGTAGTGTAGTGTGTGTAGTGTAGTGTAGTGTAGTGTAGTGTAGTGTAGTGTATGTAGTGTAGTGTAGTGTAGTGTAGTGTAGTGTATGTAGTGTAGTGTAGTGTAGTGTAGTGTAGTGTAGTGTAGTGTAGTGTAGTGTAGTGTAGTGTAGTGTAGTGTAGTGTAGTGTTGTAGTGTAGTGTAGTGTAGTGTAGTGTAGTGTAGTGTAGTGTAGTGTAGTGTATGTAGTGTAGTGTAGTGTAGTGTAGTGTAGTGTAGTGTAGTGTAGTGTAGTGTAGTGAGTGTAGTAGTGTAGTGTAGTGTAGTGTAGTGTAGTGTAGTGTAGTGTAGTGTAGTGTAGTGTAGTGTAGTGTGTAGTGTAGTGTAGTGTAGTGTAGTGTAGTGTAGTGTAGTGTAGTGTAGTGTAGTGTAGTGTAGTGTAGTGTAGCGTAGTGTAGCGTAGTGTAGCGTAGTGTAGCGTAGTGTAGCGTAGTGTAGCGTAGTGTAGCGTAGTGTAGCGTAGTGTACGTAGTGTAGCGTAGTGTAGCGTAGTGTAGCGTAGTGTAGCGTAGTGTAGCGTAGTGTAGTGTGTAGTGTAGTGTAGTGTAGTGTAGTGTAGTGTAGTGTAGTGTAGTGTAGTGTAGTGTAGTGTAGTGTAGTGTAGTGTAGTGTAGTGTAGTGTAGTGTAGTGTAGTGTAGTGTAGTGTAGTGTAGTGTAGTGTAGTGTAGTGTAGTGTAGTGTAGTGTAGTGTAGTGTAGTGTAGTGTAGTGTAGTGTAGTGTAGTGTAGTGTAGTGTAGTGTAGTGTAGTGTAGTGTAGTGTAGTGTAGTGTAGTGTAGTGTAATGTAGTGTAATGTAATGTAATGTAATAAAATATAATCTGATATGATATAATGTAATGCAAGGTTTGATGTTAATTAATGTAATAATGTTTTTTGCATAAGTAGTTTATATCAATGGATGATGCTGGATTGAACGTGTGAAGTTAGAGGCATTGTAAGCATTCTTTTAAATGGCATATTGGTTTGCAATTCATGGCTCCTTTTCGTTATCACAGAGACAATAAAACCTTCGTATCGTCTCGTGAATATTTTACTAACATGAATTTAGTTGCATTAAGTTATTATATTACATGTATTTTACATCGCATTACAATACTTTACTAACATGAATGTAGTTACATTAAGTTATTATATAACAGTATTTTACATCGCATTACAATGACATACATGTGTTGTGGAAAAAAATAGCACACTAATATAAAATTAAGTTGCAAGCATATCGTATTTTAAAATTAAGTTGCAAGTATATCATATTTTAAGTTGTTGGTGGTGTGCTGATGGTGGAACTTGATGTTGTTGAGAATGTATACTATAGATGTTTGTTTGAGGTTTTATCCCCTCTGAGATCTTTTAGTTTTTAACCTCCTAATTTGTTACATTAACAAAGAACATAAGTTGCTTTATTTATTTACATTGAGTCATTATATTACATTATTTTACATCACATTACAGTACTTTACTAACATAAATTTAGTTACATTAAGTTATTATATTACAGTATTTACATCGCATTTACAATGACATATATGTATAGTGAAAAAAGTTATCTTAATGCATTGTATTATTGTGGTTAAAAATAATATACATTATCTTAATGTATTGTGGTTACATAGTTTTTATTACTAATTAAATATGACAATGTTGTAATTAATATAATATAATTATTACATTAACTAATAATATAAGTTGCATTACTAACATAACTGTAGTTTTATCAAATTATTATATTATCTTATATTTTTTACATCACATTTCAATTATATTACATTTACATTCACATACATTAAAAGTTATTACATTACATAACATAAAAAGTTACATTTTATATTAATTTGTATTGATAGCGTCATGTAATGTAGTATTAGGTATCAAATAAATCAATATAACCATATGACATATTACGTAATGGTTGATGTTAATTAATGTTACTATAAATTTACATTAAAAATTATTAATATTACTTTACTTAATATTAATGAAAGTACCATATGCACGTGTTAAATTTAATTACATTATGATTTACTAACATTAAATTATTTAATGATAATAAAAATAACATATACATAATTTTTTAATATGATAAATCCACACGATGTAACATATACACACTTATTTTAAGAATATTAATATAAAAAGGAGTTTGAATGTTGTTTGATAAATTAGTTTTTAAAATGAAATTATATAGATAAAGTAACTGATTTGATGGTTGCTTTATTGTGTTGAATAAAGCTAAGCTACGATGAGGTTAGGTGTAGGTCAAATTATATTATAAAGTAACTGATTTGATTGTTGCTTTATTGTCTCGTCATCCATCAGTGGTACGGTTAGTAGTTCACTTACCTTGTGAAATTACCTAGATACCCCTGAAAGGGTAAGTCAAACATGCAGCAATGAATATTTAATTACCAAATAATTAGGGCCTTTAGATCAAAAAGGAGATTAGAAATCAATGGGTTATATGGGTTAAAGGGTTTTGACAATAACAAGTGGTTCTCATTATAACCTCATCCTATATATATATATATATATATATATATATATATATATATATATATATATATATATATATATATATATATATATATATATATATGTGTGTGTGTGTGTGTGTGTGTGTGTGTGTGTGTGTGTGTGTGTGTGTGAATCCAAGGATCACGATTCAGGAATTATCAGTATTAAAATAAATCAATTTAATGATCGCGGAATTATCACTAATTGACGTTTAATTGTTTTAATGATTAATGATGAACACAACCACAGAAACACAATAAATGCGAAATCAATAATAATTCAAATGTATTTCATTAACTATAAGGTAATGATTACAAAAGAATAATAACTGATAACTATGAACAACGAATTCTGTGAATCGAATAATGTTTTGATGTTGATGTGACGGCAGCTAGGGTTGCACAATGAACTCTTGACAGCCGTAATAATGATTGATTGTGTTCTTCGAGATGTGAAACCTAGGACTCATATTTATAGATGATTTGAGTCGGCTTAGGAAACACCGGATCTCTCGGGATTTGTTATTGATTGTGTTGACTTGTTTGACTTCTTGGTATTTACAATCGCACAAGTATAATGTTCTTCCGCAGGTGTCTTGTCGTCCGCAGAACTTTTGTTCTTCCGTAGATGATTGGTCTTCCGTAGCAGAGTTGTTCTTCCGTAGGAAATCCTTCTTCCGTAGGAGTCTTCACTTCACGGTACTTGATCATCCGCAGGAACATGTACTTGGTCATTTTGTCTTGTAAGAAACATATCTACGGATTAACAAAATTGTTCATCCGTAGATGTTTCTTACACTTGGTCAATTCCAGGAATCCGTCCAAGTATATTGTTTTTTCCCTATCAAGTCACAAATCAACACACATATATATGGGGTTATCCTATAGATTCAAAGCACATATATATATATATATATATATATTTTGACTGTTACAAATATTAATTCCAAGACTTGATTTTCAAGTACTAAGCCTATGCAAAAATGATCTAGCCCTATACAATCTAGACCTAACAATACTCCCCCTTCGGCTTAGCTCCTTGTAATCAGTCCTTCAAAACTGTAAGCTCCTTGACTCTTGCTATCATTTTATTATAGAAGTAAGATACAGCAGTCTTCTGATCATCGTACTTGTACTTGATCTGCATCCTGCTGATCTTCTTCAATGTGTCATAGCTCAGACCCAAAACATCTTCTTCCGTAGTGAGTGTTTCCACTACACTATCATTATGTACAATCTCTAATTCATCTTCTTCTGAGATTTTGAGCTCAGACACTTCAGCTATGGTTGTCCCTTTCAGTAGCCCAGCCTCATGTCTCCTTCTCTTGTGTGCCTTTGCATGCAGTTTATCAATAACTTGTATCATGTGCACGTACAGGCAGAGATCATTCTGGGCTTTTTCATCTGTTAGCTTTGGGAAGAATTTGTCGTGAAGGTATGATGTGTAGCTAGGATGCAGCATCTTTATCTCAATTGGATCAAAGATCCTGATCTTATCAGCCTTCTTCCCATCAGCATTTCTCAGCAATACCATCTCTTTGGTCTTTTCAACATATCCCCATTCTGTGATAGGATAAGTGAACTGATTTCCTTTTATGCTTTTGATGGTATCTGAGTTTTTATTACATCCAACTCTCTTTAGCATGTCTTCATCTACAAGGGATGAGACTTCAGCTGTTCTTCTTTTCCTGCTTTGTTTGATTCCGATATGCTCTTTATCATCTTTCTTTGCTTGTGTCAGCACATCATCAATAAACCTAGTCTTCATACCATTTACAGCTCCAGAGAAGTCTCTCCCCCTGAGATGAATTGGATAGTTGGATATTGGGATGCTTTGCAAATCCCTGATATCTTGTTCCGGAAGACTAAGCAGAGCTGACACATCATGGAAGTATTGAATCCTTCCAGATGTCCTTTTTATTATTGCACAATCCCAGTCTGGATCATATTTCCAGGCCATAATCCTGTGTTCTTCAGCGAACTGGGAGTTGTGATATGGTCATACAGTTCAATCAGAGTTGATTTCTTCTCTGTGATCTCTCGAACTGTGGTTCCCAAGGCCATACCTTTCCGGGGATCACTGCCCTTGGCTCTCTGATCAGTGTTTCTTTTTCCTTGTGCTGATCTTTTGGTTCAACTGTTATTGGATCAGCAGCAAGTTTAGTTTGTTGTTCTTTTGGATGTGGAGCAGTGGTTCTGAACTTGACACCAGTTTCTAATTCCACCTTCATCACATGCTCCACCATCCTCCGTAATTCTCTAGTGGTTCTGCCTTTAAGCTCATGCGGTTTGTAGTTGTGGCCCTGTAACCAGCAAGTCATATTGTACTTGGTGAGTTTGGCTGTGTCACAGTGGCCCAGATCCTTCTTGATCTTCTCCAATGACTGAAAGGTTGTAAAGGCTTCATAATCACAGTTTGGGATTATGAACCTTGCAAACTCAAACTCTTTCAGAGCATTCTTCATTTCTGATGTGTTCATCCTCTCAACCATGTCATATGGAAAACCATGGTTGATGAGGGTCATAAACATGCTAGAATCAGGCCTCTCTTCCATGATGTCTGCTGTTGTTAGAAGGTCATCGGCCTTTCCTCCCTTTTCACTAGTGGGGGACTCCATTTTTGTGAACTCCTCCCACTCTTTATCACTATCATCATCATCATCTCCGGATGATACCTTCACAGTAGATACATCTACTGAAGGTGTATGTGCAGGGGATGGAAGTTTTTGTCTTTTTGGAGAGCTATTATCTTCAGGTTTCTTTTGAGTTGCTCCAAAGTATTTTCTTTTCCGGGTGTAAGAAATCATTTGCTTAGCAGCTTCACCCGTCTGTTTTGGTTGCTCAACACTTGGAGCTTCTTTTGTTTTCAGAGCAGATATCTTCTTTTTCAGCTCTTCTATTTCTGCATCTTTCTGATTGATCAGTTTAGCTTTATTAATTTTCTTAGTCTTTAAAGAGGCCTCCAACTCTTGTTCTCTTTGCAACAATGCATCAATGACTTCATTGTTGCTTAGAGCATCTTCTCTCAGCCGTTTTAGTCTAGCATCTTTCTTCATCAGCTCTTCATCTTTTTCTTTGATTACACCTTTCAGCTCTTGAATTCTTTCTTTTCGCTTATTTGATTTGAGTACTAACTTGTTGTACTCAGCAACCAAATAGCTTTTGCTGACAGGAATGTCTTTGTCACTTAAATCATCTTCATGGTATGCAATGACATCCTCAGCAGATCCTTGTACTTCCTCATGCTCATCAGCAATTTGTTCATCTTTCAATGAAGACATGGGCTCAGTATGTGCTGATGAAGCATGTTCTTCTGTGTGTGTGGGTGAGATAGGAACAGTGCTGGCTTGAGATAATATCTCTGTGTCTCCTGAGTGTACAGAGTGTACGGACTCAGTTATCTCAAAAGGTTCAGTTCCAGCACTTTCCGGGGATGGATGTTTTCGTGATTCTGGTGGTGGTTGTACAGGGATTGAGCTTGTAGTGGAGAGAAAGGTTGAGTGTGATGTGATGATGACTGAGAAGGTGATGATGATTGTTGTTTGGCTGGAGATGTTGGCTCAGTGCTTTTGGTGGATGATGAGGATATTAGTAGAGGTGATTGATGTTGATGAATTGGGGAGGTTGGTTGGGTGTTCAAGCTTGTTGGTGATTGTGATTGTTGAGGGGGTGTTTGGCTAGGTGAGTGAGATGCTTGTGCAGAATCAGCAGATGATTCTGCTTTATCTGCCCAAGCCAACTCTTATGGCAAGTCTGCTTGAGGATCTCCTACATGCGCGAACATTGGCATATCTTGACCCTGATACTTTCCACTAAGCTTGTTTAGCACAGATTTGCTCAAGTGTGCTTGAACAAACACATCGCCAACTCTGTCCAACCCTGGTAGTTCTGAGTTGATCACCAGTTGCAGGAATCTCGGGAACATGTACATCTTGTCATTCTTCTGCAGTTTCACTTGTTCACTCAGACAGTTAAAGATGTATTTGGCGTAATTATAAATTCTCCCCTCGAATATCCTAATGATTCCAGATGATATGTGCCGAGAGAATCTGTCGAGCCCCGACTTCCTGTTTGACATGCACTTTAGGTAGGTATGGCACAAGAATCTGTACGGTTTGCACAGCCTACCCTTTTTGATTTCCCCTTTCTCGTAATCACCATCATACCCCATCAGATTGAATATTTTCTCAATGTATTCATTCTCGAATACATCGGGGTGACCTATCTCTCTATCACCCAGTTCCAAGCATCTTCGTATGATGCTTTCAGTGATTCGTAGACGCTTGTTCCGAATCTCAGCCACAATCACTTCCTCAACACCTTGTTCTTCAACTCGTGCTGAGTTCCAGAAATCGATTATGTGCGCCTGATGGATCACAGGCTCAGCCGTCAAGGCGTAGAAGAGCCTTGATCGTCGGAGATATCTTATGATATCTCGACATCCTTCCGCCGCAGGATCATCAGCGTTTAAGAACGCGCACACATTATGTTCTTTAGCGAATCTATTATCCATCTGTAAAGAAAATCAACTTAGAAAACATGCAGTTGAATCGTTTTAATGGCAATAACCGATTAATCAGTTTCGTACTGATGTTTAAGACATGATTTACCTTCGCAGTAACGGTAATTGATTACTGGATAATATGGATAATGTGTTCTTGGAACGGATATTTTGAAATTTTGAAAAAGAGGGAAAATGGGCGATTTTCTAGGTTAAAAGTGAAAAAGTGCTCTGTAAAAATATCAGGAACCTTATTTATAGGCGAACACATTAATTTCTTTTATTAATTATGTTGGGCCCACTCCTATTCATTCCTATCCGCATACCAAGTTTGTTTAGAATGCATTACTTCTTCCGCAGAACATCTGCGGAGACTTGACATCTGCGGATGTCAACATCTGCGGAACCTTACATCTGCGGATGTCAACATCTGCGGAACCTTACATCTGCGGATGTCTTTAACATCTGGAAGTAAAAGTTCAATGTATTTGTTTTGCTGCTGAATCAGAAATCACATAGTACTTCTACGGATGAGAGGTATTACTGAAACTTCTGCGGAACATAAATGTATGATATCTACTGAGTAGAATCAAATGTTGATGTTGGACATTGTTGACTTTATTTGCATGGCAATTAAGTACAGGAAAGCAAGTTTCCTGTATCCTGCATTCAAGTTAGTGCTCAAGTTCCAATTCCTTCAAAGTAATTCAAATCAATTATCAGCTTTTATTGTTTTTCATGCATGAACTACTCCCCCTAAATTTGTGATTAATGTGAGACTGTTACATTTATCATAAATTTAAGTTGTAAACAGGCATGACAGGCATATGACAGTCTAAATGAGAGAAAGTCAGTTGAGATAACAATTAAACATCTGACTTAAACAGTTACATGCATGCATATATATATAGAGGGATCATACTATAACTTGGCTTCTGCTGATGTTGATTAGTTGATTCAACACATACCTGATTGCAAGTATATAGATCCACTTAAATTCAAACATGAGTATTGTATCAACTAGGCATGCTATTTATCATGTTGTGAAGTTTGTTAATCAGTAGCAATCATGAGTCCCACATTCAATTATCATTAGAGTATGTCTTCCGTAGGTGAGACAAATCACTACATTCCACACTTAATGACTATGTACATTAAGTTATAAGTTCTATCTTGAGACATATTACAGTCTCATGAATGCTTTGATGTTGAAGCTCTTTGACTTGATGTACAATGGATCACAAGTGATTCCTTTTTAGAGCTGAAATATGATCTTCATAGTCACCAGGTCTTTACTTTCGTAAAACAGAGGTGAACTTTAACCCAGGTCTTTGTTTACACAAAACAGAGGGAGAATGAAGATCACACTTGTTAATCACATTCCCAGGTCTTTGTTCACACAAAACAGAGGGAATATGACTTTGCAAAGATAGAAGATTATAAAGTATTTTACATAGTGTGCTTGTGTAAGTGATTTGATCACATCAGGAGAGAACATACCTTCCTGATTCTCAAATGGAATCCTCACAGACAGTTACCTGATGCTTTTAGTTTGGCATGCTCTTAGCTTTGTTTCCACTCAAGATGAACCTACTCACATATCATATGATATAAGTCAGATTGAGTTGTTGTTTAATATCCAAGTATAGTCTACTATCATTTCCCTTATATAATGCATGTATAGATGTTTGATCAGACATTTAAGTTATCCTTAACGATTACTCTGCACAAAGTCAGTCATATGCTTCTGTTGATTTATTCTAAGTTAATCATCCCCAAAGATTCTATCAGAAAATTAAATCTAACAGAATCAAATGCTTTAGTGAACAAATCAGCAAGCTGATTGGTTGTGTCTACTTTGACTAACTTGATGAGACCCTTTTCAGAGCAATCTCTCAGAAAATGCTATCTGATTTCAATATGTTTTGTTTTACTATGTTGAACTGGGTTAGCAGTTATAAACGTATCAGCTGAATTATCAATATAAATTGGTGTATGAAGGAAATTGTAACCATAATCAAGTAATTTGTTCTGCAACCAAAGTACTTGAGAGCAACCTGCTGAAGCAGCTATGTACTCTGCTTCAGCTTTGGATACAGATACATTTGTTTGCTTCTTGCACTGCCATGAAACAAGTCTTGGTCCTAAAAACTGACATCCGCCAGTTGTGGATTTTCTGTTGTTGTTGCACCCTCCATAGTCATTATCTGAGTAGGAGTAGAGGCTAAAATCTCCATCTTTGGGATACCAAAGTCCCAATGCAGGTTTGCCTTTCAGGTATCTGAAAATCCTCTTTACAGCATTCAGATGGGACTCCTTTGGGTCAGATTGATACCTGGCACAAACACAAACAGCAAACATGATGTCAGGTCTACTGGCAGTTAAGTACATTAAAGAACCGATCATTGATCTATACAATCTTTGATCTACGGATTTTCCACCAGGGTCAGGCACAATCTTGTCTATTGTTGATGCTGGTGTCTTGCATGAAGTGGAATCAACAAGATTGTACTTCTTCAAAATTTGATGAATGTACTTTTCTTGATTGATGAAAATGCCATCTGGTTTCTGATGAACTTGTAAGCCAAGGAAGAATGTCAATTCTCCCATTGAGCTCATCTAAAATTCAGATTTCATTAAGTCTTCAAAGCTTTGGCACAGCTTCTTGTTGGTTGATCCAAATATTATGTCATCAACATATATTTGAACCACCAAAAGATCTTGATGTTCATGTTTGAGGAAGAGTGTCTGATCAGTTGTTCCTCTCTTGTAGCCATTCTTCAGCAGGAATGATGATAGTGTGTCATACCACTTTCTGGGTGCTTGATGAAGACCATACAAAGCTTTATCAAGCTTGTATACTCTATGTGGATAATTAGGGTCTTCAAATCCAGGGGGTTGAGCAACATAGACTTCTTCATCAATTTTCCCATAGAGGAAAGCACACTTCACATCCATTTGATAGACTGTGAACTTCTTGAAGGAGGCATAGGCTAGGAAAACCCTTATAGCTTCAATCCTGGCAACTGGTGCAAAGACTTCATCATAGTCTATTCCCTCTTCCTGAGTATATCCTTGAGCAATAAGCCTAGCCTTGTTTCTCACTATGATACCTCTGTCATCCAGCTTGTTTTTGAATAGCCACCTTGTTCCAATTGGATGTTGACCCGTAGGCAAGTCTACAAGAGTCCACACTTTTTGTTTTCTGAATTGTTGTAACTCTTCTTGCATAGCCTCAATCCAGCTGTTGTCTTTTAGTGCAGCTGTAATGTTTGCAGGAACTGTTTGGGACAAAAAGCAGGTGAACAGACAAATGTTTGCCACACCTCCTTTGTTCCTTGTAGTTCTTGTATTCAGATCTCCAATGATATTGTCTGTTGGATGAGCCTTGTGGATTCTGCTTGTTGAGACAGCATCAACTGGAACTGTGGAGTCTAAGTTTGAGAAACCCATTGAAGCAGATGGTGTCAGCTGAGAAGTTGAGTCGATGAAATAATCAAAAGGCTCATGGTCATTTGGATCAGCTTGTGTGTGAGTTGCTGCTTTGTCTTCTTCCGCAGGAAGTTCTACGGAAGCAGCATTTTGTTTGTCCGCAGGAAGTTCTACGGAAGCAGCATTTTGTTCTTACGCATGAGTAACTGCAGCATCTACGGACGCATTTTGTACTTCCGTAGAAGATGCATCACCATCCACGGATGAACATTGTTGTGTTGCAGGCATGGTTTGTTGATTTAACACCTCTTTATCCCTTAGTTCAGCAGCTGAGGCAGGACTTACATCTGCGGATACTGATGCATCTGCGGATGTATTTACTGATGTAACTTCATGCTGTTGACTTGATTCTTGCTGAGGTGCAGTTGAAAGTTGTACCCTTGGTGGGTCAGCTGTCAGGGGCACTTCATTCAAACTTGGAGGCACAAATGGATAGCATGTATCCGCAGCACCTGCATTGATCAGATAACCAGTGTTAAATGATTCCGTTAATGCATCTATATCAAATAACCAAGATGATCCTTTTACATTAGTAGTAAACATGGATTCATCAAAAGAAACATTGGGAGTCTCTTCAACTATGTTATGTTCTGGAATATAGACCCTATATGATTTAGAAGTGGATGAATATCCAACAAAGAAACCATCATAGGTTTTTCAAAAAATTTTCCCAATTGTTCTTTAGTATTCAAAACAGACACATGACACCCAAAAGTTCTAAGATATCCTATAAAAGGTTTCCTTTTAAATAAGAGTTCATAAGGTGTTTCATTATGTTCTTTGACTATCAAAGTTCTATTTTGAACATTGCAAGCTGTATTCACAGCTTCTGCCCAGAAAGTAATGGGCAACTGAGAATCAGCTAGCATTGTTCTGGCTGCTTCTATGAGTGTTCTATTTCTCCTTTCAGCCACTCCATTTTGTTGTGGAGTTCTTGGTGCACTGAATTGTCTTGCTATTCCTTTATTCCTGCAAAAAGAATCCAGATCAGCATTAACAAACTCAGTTCCATTATCACTCCTAAAAATTTTAACTTTTAAATCAAGTTGATTCTCAATCTTGATCACAAAGTCCATTAACGTTTCAGATGTTTCACTCTTATGTTTTAAAAAGAAGACCCATGTGAATCTAGTGAAATCATCTACTATCACCAAACAATATTGCCTTTTTCCAATGCTCAGCACATTGGTCGGACCAAAGAGGTCCATGTGAAGCAATTTGAGTGGTATAGTGTTAGTGTTAATTGTTTTGGATTTATGAGACACTCGGTGTTGTTTTCCTTTATAACATGAAGAACAATGATTAGAACAGTGAAATTCTTTCTTTGGTAATCCAATGACTAAGTCATTTTTCACCAATTTATTCATGTTCTTCATGTTGGAATGGACAAGCCTTCTATGCCACAGTTGAGATTCATCTTCTGAAGATTTAGACAGCAGGCATGTCTCATGATTAGTGAGTGTTGTGTTGTTCATATCCAAGATATATGTGTTGCCTTTTCTTGATGCTTTGAGAAGGATCCAGTCTGCTGGAACTGTAAAACTTGGCTTAAGAATGTAACAGTTAGTGTTATCAAATAGTGTTAAGTAATTTTGATCACAAATTTGGGAAACACTAAGTAAATTATACTGCAAATTTTCACAGTAATTTACTTCTTCAAATGTTAACACACCTTTAGTTACCATTCCTTCACCAACAATTTTACCTCCCTTCTTATCCCCACCAAATGCCACATAAGAGGCATTTTTATGTTTGAAGTCATGGAGAAGTGCACAGTTTCCTGTCATATGTTTGGAACAACCACTGTCAACATACCACTTGTTGTCAGCTCTCCATGATTGTTCCTGCACACAAAAGAAATTAGTTAGAATTGACAATCCAAGGCTTAATTGTCTTGGATTTGCCAGATGTGTCAACTATAGTTATTCCTTCATGAATTAATCTTGAAGTTTCAGTATTAGTTGTTTTTTATTTGATAGTGGTGAGGATGATTCTGTTGAAGATGAGTCAGATTTCTGGATGCCTTCATGCTTGTCTGAGTCTTTCTTCAAAGTGACTTGTTTTGGTTGGTATTTTAACTTTGGAGAGGATCCTGTAGTTTTGAAAGTTTCTTCATCTTTCAGCTTTGATTGAGACACAGGAGTTCCTTTTGCAAAGTTGTCAAAGAAACCATCAACTACCTCAGTCTGTTTATCAGACAAATCCACCTTTTTGTGAGGTGTGTTAGACTGTGTTGGTGTTTTCTTCTTTGAAGTCTTGTTTTCAACAGATGATCCTTTCTTTGACTTTTGTTGATCTTTTTGAATCTTTGTCTCTTTGTTACTTACGGATGATTGAGAATCTGATTCGGATGATGTATCTTGTGACTTCTTTTTGCTCTTTTTCTTGTTCTTCTTATTAAAATAACATTCCTGAGTTGAATGATTATTTTTATAACATATGGCACAGTGTTTGTTGAAGTAACAATCAGCAGTCATGTGATTGTTCATATTGCAAATGGAACAATAGCTGCTGAAATAGCATTCATCAGTATTGTGATTCATCATATCACACCATTTACAATATTTTTCTGAACTTTCTTCAGATTCATCCTTCTTTTTACTGTTCTTTTTCTCACTTGCTAAAACATCAGTTGATTTCTTCTTGTTTTTGTTTGGAGCATCATCAGCTGTTGCTTGTTTGCCTTTGGCTGCCATTTGTTGCTTGATATTCACCTTTTTCTGTGCATGTTTGTTGGTCTCTCTTTTTACCTCGTCTGCAGAATCAGTTTCTCTCTTCCGTTGCTTTTCTGTGGATTCAGTAATTTTTGCCTTCCGCAGAAGATCTATGGACTTGGTAACTTTTGCTTTCCGCAGATGTTCTACGGATTCTTCAGATTTCTTTTTCCGCTGATCTTCAACACTTGAATTTTTCTTTTGCTTTGTTGAAGTTTGTTGTTTCTTACCTTTCTCAGAAGACAAAGGTATCTCAGCACTTGATCCGCAGCTATCAACTTTGTGAAGGTTCAGTTCTTGAAGTCCTTCATTCAATTCAGCAATCCTCTTGCAGATAGTCTTCAGCATGTTCCGTTGCTTTGGAGAATACTGCATCTTTGATTCTTCAAGTACCCGCGGAAGACCAGTTTCAACTTGAACATTCTTACCAATGTTCAGTTGATCAGTATCATGTTCATCAGAATCATCTAAGTCATCATACTTATCAAAATCTGATTCATTATGTTTAAGTGATTCAGATTCCGTAGATTCAGTTTCACTTATCTCAACTTCATGACTGTTGTTTATGTCAATTTTGGTGCTTTGCACAAAATGTTTTGACAAATTGTTAGTCATTGTTTCAGGTAAAGGTGTGTAGTTATCATTAATAGGTGGTGCAACAGCATTATAACCCAACCCGGACCTGTTCTTTGATTCAATATGAGAGTTTAACAACTTCTCATATTGTTGAGATGATAATTGAAACTTCTGAAGTTTCACTTCAGTTGATGCATGATCAGCCATGGATTTTGTTAAGGAAGTGGTTAGATGCTCAACTTGGGCTTTTAGGCTGTAATTTTCAGAAACATATTTTTCTAAATCTTTTGTAAAGAACTTATTTTGATTTGATATAATTTTTGTTCTCTTAAGTGTGATTCATTTAAAATCATAGTTTCCTTTACTTTATCAGCCAATTGTTGAGCATGGACTCTATATCGTTCAACTTCCTCAACACATGATGATGAACATAACTTGTCTTTTACCTCTCTGGCCATAGGAGGAACTTTGTTTTCCATATGTGCCATTAATGCTTGATTCTCCTCTATCACTTCCTTCTCATACAAACTCCAGTCACATGTTCCATCTTGAAGGATGATCAGCCCTGACTCCTTAGGATTGCTTGGTCCTGCTGATGTAATTGTGGCTGGTGGGGATGTTAGCTGAGGTTGTCTATGCAGAGATCTTTGAGAGGTTGATTGCTGATTCTGATATTGTTGTTGTTGCTGATTTTGTTGCTGCTGATGCTGATACTGCGGAGATGATTGTTGGTTGCATTCTCTAGAGAAGTGACCATAGAGATTGCACTTGAAGCATCTGACTTTTGATTTATCAACACCAATCTTTGATGTTTTGCTTGCTGCTGCCAGATTTTTATTTCTCCGCAGATATTGCTTAGCTCTGTAAGCAATCATTGTCATCTGCCATTGTAGATCCATCTCTTCTACTACATCAGGAGGGAGTTCCTCCAAATTTTGCTGATAGATGTTTGCTGATGTGAGTGAACTTCCAAGATATGCTTGAAAGCTAGAACTAAAAGCTGCAAAGGCTGCTTTTTGTTCTTTAGAATCCAATATGACAGTTATTGGTTCTGATTGTTTGTTATGTTGAGAAGAGTTTGCAGTTGCTGATGTTTCCGTTTTCTCTTCAGATCTTCCCTTTTCCTTTTGATTTTTACTTTGAGATGATTTCTTAGTGGGTTTGGATGCATAAAAACTAACTTCCTCTTCATCATCACTCAAAGTACAGGAGTTATCACTTTCATTGTTTGAGATAAATGCACTTCCAGCATTTTTGGTTTCCTTGAAGTGATATGGTGAGACATGAGTTCTCACACTCTTGTTTCTTGATTGTTCATCCAGTTCAAGAGCTTCTACCTTAGCAACCAATGTATCCAGACCTGTTGTCTTGAGATCTATGGTATTCTTGAACATGGAGACTGTTTGCTTCCAACTTTCAGGCAAAGTGTGGAGCATCTTCTTGTTTAATTCCTCAGTGGTATATTTTAACTCCAAGATGTTCATCTCAGTAACAAGTTGCATAAATCTATGGAGTTGCTGAGGAATTGATTAACCCTAATATGATGAAAAGTTTCATATTGTGATCTAAGGGTGTCTTTCCTTATGCTTCGGATCTCATCACTCCCTTCACAGAGAGTGTGGAGTATCTTCCACAGGGAATTTGCTGTCTTGTAGTTTTCACACCTGATCAAGATTTCTTCTGGTAAAGCAATACTAAGCAAGCTGTATGCTTTAATATCGACTTTGACCTTCTTGACATCATCAGGTGGCAGGTCTTTAGTGCTGATTGGCTGGTTCTTGTCATTATAATCCGGCCCAAGAGTGGGTGGAATATAAGTACTTTGAGTGATGGACTCCCACAAGTCAGAATCTGTGTAGTTCACATGATTCCTGAACTTGATCTTCCAGGATTTAAAATCAGCTTTGGTTTCCAACTTTGGCGGTTGATAAGATCCTCCACCAAAAGTACTCATGTTTAATGCAAAAGAATTAATCAAAACTTAAATGCTAAAATTTATAAATCTATCAAAGACACAGATCTAGTATTCAATTGATTTGAATATAGATCTAAATCAAACAAGCAATGAGACAGTGCTTGCTGAACGACAAGTCGTTGATTTAATTGTTTGAAAATCAATTAAACAATTTTAATACTGATAGATCAATTGATCTAAATCAATGAGCACCAATGCTCTGATACCACCTGTGAATCCAAGGATCGCGATTCAGGAATTATCAGTATTAAAATAAATCAATTTAATGATCGCGGAATTATCACTAATTGACGTTTAATTGTTTTAATGATTAATGATGAACACAACCACAGAAACACAATAAATACGAAATTAATAATAATTCAAATGTATTTCATTAACTATAAGGTAATGATTACAAAAGAATATAACTGATAACTATGAACAACGAATTCTGTGAATTGAATAATGTTTTGATGTTGATGTGACGGCAGCTAAGGTTGCACAATGAACTCTTGACAGCCATAATAATGATTGATTGTGTTCTTCGAGATGTGAAACCTAGGACTCATATTTATAGATGATTTGAGTCGGCTTAGGAAACACCGGATCTCTCGGGATTTGTTATTGATTGTGTTGACTTGTTTGACTTCTTGTATTTACAATCGCACAAGTATAATGTTCTTCCGCAGGTGTCTTGTCGTCCGTAGAACTTTTGTTCTTCCGTAGATGATTGGTCTTCCGTAGCAGAGTTGTTCTTCCGTAGGAAATCCTTCTTCCGTAGGAGTCTTCACTTCACGGTACTTGATCATCCGCAGGAACATGTACTTGGTCATTTTGTCTTGTAAGAAACATATCTACGGATTAACAAAATTGTTCATCCGTAAATGTTTCTTACACTTGGTCAATTCCAGGAATCCGTCCAAGTATATTGTTTTTTCCCTGTCAAGTCACAAATCAACACACATATATATGGGGTTATCCTATAGATTCAAAGCACATATATATATATTTTGACTGTTACAAATATTAATTACAAGACTTGATTTTCAAGTACTAAGCCTATACAAAAATGATCTAGCCCTATACAATCTAGACCTAACAATATATGATCAGGATCTTTTCAGAACTTATAAAGATCGTCAGAACTGCGAGAACTAATATTAGCCGTTGATCTTAATATAATTTATAATCTGTTTATTAATTAACAAAGGATAACATGGTAATTTAACATTTTTATGATTTGTAACTTCCTAATAAATCTCCTTATATTAGGCAATTCAATTATTTTAATTTAATTATTCTTTATATTGTAATGCAGATCACGATTTAAACTAAAAACTCCAAGATTCCAGCCAATTTTTCATTTTTGACATCTGAATGGAAGATTATTGATAATTTAGTTCAATGTTTTAATCTTCAAGGAGTGTACAATATTTCTTATCAAGAGAATATTCAAGTTCAAAGCAAGGTTTGATAACTATGTTCATCATTTGAAAAGTTTTTGTAAATACTTTCATTGATTTCATCTTTAACATAATACATAATAAATATATTTGATTTTCGATCTAAAAGCTGCTACGGATTTTAATTGTTTTTTTAGAGTAAATCCATTAGTGTAAATCATATACAAAGGTTTAATTATTTAGTATAAAAAAGCTTATGTTCATTTTAGTAGTTTTTTCATTAATTATGATAATAGAAGTGTTCAATCTTTATACGTCTCTGATTCAAAGTGTTCATATGATTTTGATTCAAGGCACAACATACCATTTTGCAAGAATTAATTTTTAATTTAAGTTTTAAAGGTTTAAAGTGATTTTTCAAGAGTTGTTCTAAAATTTTCCAATAAATTTGAACCGTAAGTTACAAGTTCAAAGATTCAAAAGATTGATTCAACCTAAGGATCCAATTTGACTCATGATATACAGTGTGTTTCAGTTCAATTTTAAATAAATAATTAAAGATTTAAATACTAATGCTTCTCGTGAGATGTGTTTTTTATTTGTAAGTTGCCCGAATGATCTGAACTGAAGTTGCATTTTTTATTGAAAGTCAAGTTTGAATAAATTTTTCCAATTATGTTTATATATGTTCATTCCACGTGTTTGATTAATTGTGTTAATTGGAGGGTCGTAATTGATTTTGAAATTAGCAATAAGGTGAACGTTATCCATTTGTTGTAGAATAGATTACGACCAAATCATTTCCGGCAAGTTTAGTGTACAACGACGCTGACTGTAATTACTGAATTAGTGATCTTCTTTTCGGCTACGTGGTATTTGCTTTATCTACTCATTGATCTTGAGTTTCATTCTTTTAATTTATTCTCATGATATCATAAAGACTAATGATTAGTGCTTTAAGCATGTTATAATTTGAGTCGATACCTGTTGATTGTCTGCACATTAAAACCTATGAATTATTAAAATTGTTCTCTATTATTCACATTGATTTTTTTCTTATTTTTAATCTAGAGTTATATTATAAAGTTAAAATTAATTTGATCCAGTTTTTAAAATCTGGACTTCAAGTTACTTGATTTCCTATAACAAATTGCTAGAAATATCTCATTTTGAACCATGTGCATCATTTATAGTTTCAATTTCTAACTTTAGAACCATATCTTATAATTCTAAGTCAGTATAAATGATGCAGACTTTTGATCTATTTGAGATATTCATATTACTTTTGGAGATACTTTAGATGTCATCAAATCAAGAAGAAAGTGAGCAAAAATGTTAAAAATCTATTTTAATTTTTGAATAGTTTGAATATGCACATATGTAAATACTTTTTGTGTTCCTTACGTATCTATAAATATAGATTTAAATCATGTTTTAAATTGTTGTAATTTCATGTCTACAAAACTTTGAATTGTTTATGATTTCATACATAACTACAAATATGTAAATATTTATATTTATGTACCTTTTGAATTAGTTATATTTTATAAATTATTATATATAGGTAATTTCTGAATTATTGTTGATTAATATATTTTTATAGATGATCCATATATAATCAATAAAAAGTTTTAATTACAACATCTAAATACATGTAAAGATGAGAGATGAGAAGAGAGAGTAAAAACGGAGAGAGAAAAGATGAAAGAAATTAAAAGAATTCATTAATAAACTAATTGGAGAGAGAAAATTTTATTACATTACTAATTTACCCTTTTATATAATCTAACCCATTAAAATGATATATTAATTATATTTTTCATCTTGTTTAATCACAACTGTTGATTGTTTTGATCAATGCTTAATATTAGTTCTGCGAGTTCTCATCTAAAAAGGAGTCCTGAAAAGAAGCTAACCCTATATATACATATACATATATATATATATATACGTATATACACACACACATATATGGATATATATATGTATGTATATGTGTGTATATATATACACATATACATATATACATATATATATATATATGTATATATATGTGTATATATATATGTATATGTATATGTATATGTATATGTATATGTATATGTATATGTATATGTATATGTATATGTATATGTATATGTATATGTATATGTATATGTATATGTATATGTATATGTATATGTATATGTATATGTATATGTATATGTATATGTATATGTATATGTATATGTATATGTATATGTGTATGTATATATATATATATGTATATGTATATGTATATATGTGTGTGTGTATATATATATATGTATATATATATGCTAATAACAATAATAACAACAAATAATGATAATGCACGATATATTCAAAACTAAACCCATATCCTAAAAACATGAGAATTAACTCATTCCACAACCCTCATCCCTTTATCATAGAACATCATCATTATATTTTAACTAGGTTAGTACCTCGTGTATTACACGGGTTAACTAAATAAAATATTAAGTGATTAATAATAAAAAATTATTAATTATAACACGTTATGATTGAATTGCATATGAGTAAAAATATAATTAATAAAACAATGATATCATTGTTTTAAAAGTTACATTTATAAAAGCAACTCTTTCTTAGTTTATTGAAAAACAAATTTTATTCTCAAAGAAATTAAATAATAATATTATTATTTAATATAGTTATTTAATAGGAGATAAAAATGGAAAAATTAAATTTAGATGGTATAGAATTGTGCCAAGTGTCATCTTATGACCTTCTTTTATTATAATAGATAGATTTCTTTTCAAATATCATAGTAAATCTAGCCATCAAATGAATATACATGAAATCTTGCAAAACCATAAATCTACCCATAATCATTGAATATATTACTAAATCTGTGAAAAATCTCTGTCAAAAATCTCTTTTTTATTCTCGTTATCTATTGCAATCAAGGAGATCAGCATCAGACTACTTACCGGTGGCGAGTGTTGTGGGGGTGCAAGGTGGGGAGCCCGACGGTGGTGGCTGTTGTGGGGGTGCAACGGTGGTGGCGACGTGGTGCAACGGTAGCGACGGGCTACAACGGTGGTGGCGACGGGGTGCAACGGTGGTGGCGACGGGGTGCAACGGTGGTGGCGACGGGGTGCAACGGTGGTGGCGACGGGGTGCAACGGTGCTGGCGACGGGGTGCAACGGTGGTGGCGACGGGGTGCAACGGTGGTGGCGATGGTGGTGCCCTGGTGATGGCAGGCGGCATCAAGGGAAGGGAAGGAGGAGGCGTTTGTAATGATTTGGAAGTTTTTTAGGTCAGATATAGCATAATGTCTGACCTAATAAGAGGTGAAGTAAGAGCCTCTTTTTCAATAAGTGCTATCAATCAAACAATAAGGGTCTGACCGAGTCAGACTATTGCATCTGACAAGGTCATTAAAACCCAAACAAACACCCTCTTAATCTATACCTCTTTAAAACAATTAAATCATCCAAGATCTCAACCACATCCGTCCATATCTCCCTACTTCCCAGGTGAAGAGTTTGGAAATCACGTAACCATTCACAATACATGTAGAGATCGACTTGCATCTTCCTCCAGAAGTTTGCCTACTCCATTGTTTAATTAATCCTCTCATTCACAATTCTCTCTAAAAACCATTAACACTCTCTAAGACCAGCCATATTCTTTCTGTCCCAACCCTAATCTCGAACCCAAGACCCTGATTTAAACCAGGTTGCTGCTGAGATTCAACCCAAGAAGAAGTCCCCGAAGCTTCCTTGAAATCGGTTATTGCTGCAATCAATCTTTAATCTATGAGAATATGACATTCTTTTGTTTCCATCCATGTTCTAATCAATTAAGCACACTCCTGCAAAATATTTGCAGCCTTGGTGACCCTATCATCTACCTGCATCAGCCCCAAATCGACCCTCATAAGTGATTCCGAGTCCCGCAAGGTAAATCCAAGTCCTCACTTCAAACCCTTGGATTCACATGTTGATGGTATGCTATAATGCTACTATGCTAAACTCTTGTTACTTCAAACATCATGAAATTTGCAGCTCTCAGGACCAACTTAAAGCTCCCCAAATCGTGCATTCATCCAGCCCCATTCAAGGTAACGGAAATTCTAACGTGAAAATTTACATTAAAAACGTTTATTTTAAAGTTTCTACATCTTGGTTGGCACAAGTGATATTTAAATGGACCGGCGTACTAGAAACACTAAAAGAACATAATCAAATGATTGTAAACAGGTTCATGACAACTCTTGCGTTAAAACCCGTTAAAACCTATTAAAACCGACAAAACCGATTTACAATAAACTTGTTCATTCAAGAACCAAGCTTCCCAATTAAATTTGACCAACATATAACTTTTATAAAGACTAAGTCTAAATAAAGACTTTTACAAGTAAAAACACCCGAAACACTTACATAAGATGGTTAAACGAATTTACACTAGCTAAATACCAAGAAATTTAAAAATAAATAGCTAGACACCACTAAAAATCATGAAAACTTACAGATGCACTAATCTTACTATTATAAATCCAGAAATGTTAAAATATGTTTAGACCTTCATTTGATAAATATTACCAATATAAAACCCGAAATAACCCTTGAAACACATAATTTAGTTTTAATATACAATCCGTACTAAATAACAAAAGTAATATTTTTTCCAACTATTATATACTATATATCACCCATATAAACTACCAACTATGATTTTTGTATCTAGTTTGTATTTATAGTATTATAACCTTTAATAGTCACTTAAATCATCATAAAAACTGAAACATAACTCAACAACTAAAGTTCCTAAACTCCTAAAATATGTTAAATAACCTGGATAAATAATAAAATAACAAGTATAAGTAATTTGGTTATTTATTTTATTATATAGTATATCATAAACAAACACAAAATAATGAAAATTAGTAAGTTTGCCTAGTACTCCTATTTAGTATTTTTCCAAGAAACATAAACCGTATATGACATCTAAACTTATTTTTATAGTCAATGAAGTAATTTATAATTATTTATTTTAAATGGGACTTCAAAAATGACAAATCACCAAAAATAGTTGATTACATGGAAAAATATCAAAATATGAAGTATGCTTATTTAGGTATAATTTAGTGTATATAAATGCATTTAATCTAGGTTATACATAAATTCCAACTTAAAATAATAAGAACTTTTGAGATAAAATAACAAATAAACTAACTAATTATGAAATTGATTTTTGGTTTAGACCGGCAAACTAAATCTAGCAAATATTCTTATAAATTGAATTGTGAAGGAATCACTTAAGTATAAAAATATGAGTAATTGAATTTTGAAAACAGAAGTATAGTATATAGCGTTATTTAATTTAGAACTTGAACTTATCAAGAAGAGGTAAACTAAATTAAGTGGTTTTCGAATACTTTGAACCGATATCATGTTAGGACACCTACACGTCGAACCGCTCGAATTGATAGTAACACATTGATTTAACATAGGGCTTAGTCTTTCAAGCACTTATTTCAAGACTTTAGTAGGTGAAGTTTATCTGACCCCATTTTTCAACTATTTAGTTTAATTTATTTTAGGGAGAGAATACATACTCCTAAATGATTTTATACTATTTGGTGTATAATAATAAAGACTATTTTAGCTGTCACAAACAATCCCTAACTTGTAGCACAATCATTAACTTCATAAGGAGCCACGAGATATATGGATAGTACTATTTAGGGAAACCTCCACACACAATGGACCTATTTGGGATGACCATCCATGGAATGATATATGAGTTATATTGTGTCATATATTCGCGCTATTTGATAACTTATGTTGGCATACATAAGTAATGCCATAAGTAGGGGAATTATTATTTTTTTGTCCAAGGGTCATAGGCATAGGGTTGATTGTGAACTTGTTTAATTTATATCATACTATATATTTGTGTCTTGTGTATAAAACTCATGTTCTCAGCAACATATTATTGACGTATTTTGAGTATGTATTTCAAGATAATCTTCAAGAGTAAAACGTGTAGGCACTATGCCCTAGAAAGTCCAATCCTAGTCGAAGGAAGAAGACTTTAGTTTACTATTTTAATAATTTCAATTGGGTTGTAATTTATTATTTTCTGTTTCTTTTCTTTCCTCGCATGTATTTGTAATCGGGACCGAACCATATGTGCTAGTGAAAATAAATATATAGTATTATTCCGCTGCGTTTGGTTGATATCAGTCGTCGTGTTCGGGCCACAGTAGGAGAGTGACAAGTGTGTAATTGGTTTTATGGGTAATTGGAGGTATGATACCACTCGCGGTTGGATGATATTATGGGTGCTTCCACAGTCGGCGAAGATGTTGACTGGTTTACCCAAGATGTGGTTAGTGAATCTAAGGTTTGAGGAGAGTTTATACCAAAGTATACGGCATTAGAGAGTGATAGGAATAAGGGTTTGGGAGGGTCTTCAGAGGGTGTGTTGGGATTGGTGTCGGGAATGTCATTATGTTCATCGTTGTCGCCGATCAACCTGAATTGTGGTGGTGAGCACTTGTGGCACGGAAAGTATTTTTCTAGACACTTGAAGCACAATCCGTCTTTGCGATGTTGGACTAATGCCTCAGCTAAAAGCTTTATGATCGGAAAGGTTTGTGTTTTTTGGTGTTGTTGGTAATAGTGGGGTCGTAGGGTTTTGGGATGTAGTGGAAGATGGTGAGGAGGTTAACGATAGTGATGTCCAAGGTATGGTGATAGGCTTGGGGTACTTGAGTTGTTTAGGATCGTTGGAGTTTGTCTTCCACGAGTTTGGCTAGGGCATAGGCCTGGTGTAGGGTTGTGGGCTTTAAAATTGCCAATTCGTTTTGGATATCGGCACAGAGGCTTGATATGAAGCAATTGCGAAGTGCTTGCTGGGAAATGCCCACAACTCGATTTCTCTCACGCTCGAACTTGGTTTGAAAGGCTGCTACGGTTGACATGTGTTTGAGTTTGAAGAGTGTGGCTTCATCATTCTCGTAGGCGGATGGGCAGAACTGTAATTCCAATATACGTTTGAAGGCATCCTATGTTCCAAGCAAGTCGTTATTGGCGAGGTGATTACACCATGATACCATGTTCCAAGAAGTGAAATAGAAAACTGCTAAGTCGACACGTTTGACACGCTCATTGATCGAAGTTTGATAATATGAAAAGTAGTTTTCTGCTTGAAAAATCTAATCAAGTGCATTAGATTTATCAAATATGGTAGAGTGATTTTGGTTGACGAGGGTGACGGTGGTTTGGTGAGTGGTGACGTGGTGGTGAACGGCAACGTGGTGTTTTTTTACTCCCTAGGAGCCACGAGATATATGGATAGTACTATTTAGGGAAACCTCCACACACAATGGACCTATTTGGGATGACCATCCATGGAATGATATATGAGTTATATTGTGTCATATATTCGCGCTATTTGATAACTTATGTTGGCATACATAAGTAGGGGAATTATTATTTTTTTGTCCAAGGGTCATGGACATAGGGTTGATTGTGAACTTGTTTAATGTATATCATACTATATATTTGTGTCTTGTGTATAAAACTCATGTTCTCAGCAACATATTATTGACGTATTTTGAGTATGTATTTCAAGATAATCTTCAAGAGTAAAACGTGTAGGCACTATGCCCTAGAAAGTCCAACCCTAGTCGAAGGAAGAAGACTTTAGTTTACTATTTTAAAAATTTCAATTGGGTTGTAATTTATTATTTTCTATTTCTTTCTTTCCTCGCATGTATTTGTAATCGGGACCGAACCATATGTGCTAGTGAAAATAAATATGTAGTATTATTCCGCTGCGTTTGGTTGATATCAGTCGTCGTGTTCGGGCCACAGTAGGAGAGTGACAAGTGTGTAATTGGTTTCATGGGTAATTGGAGGTATGATACCACTCGCGGTTGGATGATATTATGGGTGCTTCCACAGTCGGCGAAGATGTTGACTGGTTTACCCAAGATGTGGTTAGTGAATCTAAGGTTTGAGGAGAGTTTATACCAAAGTATACGGCATTAGAGAGTGATAGGAATAAGGGTTTGGGAGGGTCCTCAGAGGGTGTGTTGGGATTGGTGTCGGGAATGTCATTACGTTCATCGTTGTCGCCGATCAACCTGAATTGTGGTGGTGAGCACTTGTGGCACGGAAAGTATTTTTCTAGACACTTGAAGCACAATCCGTCTTTGCGATGTTGGACTAATGCCTCAGCTAAAAGCTTTATGATCGGAAAGGTTTGTGTTTTTTGGTGTTGTTGGTAATAGTGGGGTCGTAGGGTTTTGGGATGTAGTGGAAGATGGTGAGGAGGTTAACGATAGTGATGTCCAAGGTATGGTGATGGGCTTGGGGTACTTGAGTTGTTTAGGATTGTTGGAGTTTGTCTTCCACGAGTTTGGCTAGGGCATAGGCCTGGTGTAGGGTTGTGGGCTTTAAAATTGCCAATTCGTTTTGGATATCGGCACAGAGGCTTGATATGAAGCAATTGCGAAGTGCTTGCTGGGAAATGCCCACAACTCGATTTCTTTCACGCTCGAACTTGGTTTGAAAGGCTGCTACGGTTGACATGTGTTTGAGTTTGAAGAGTGTGGCTTCATGATTCTCGTAGGCGGATGGGCAGAACTGTAATTCCAATATACGTTTGAAGGCATCCTATGTTCCAAGCAAGTCGTTATTGGCGAGGTGATTACACCATGATACCATGTTCCAAGAAGTGAAATAGAAAACTGCTAAGTCGACACGTTTGACACGCTCATTGATCGAAGTTTGATAATATGAAAAGTAGTTTTCTGCTTGAAAAATCTAATCAAGTGCATTAGATTTATCAAATATGGTAGAGTGATTTTGGTTGACGAGGGTGACGGTGGTTTGGTGAGTGGTGACGTGGTGGTGAACGGCAACGTGGTGTTTTTTTACTCCCTGATGATTCAGCAGTGATGTGGGTGGTCAACTGGTTGATTTTGGTGGTGAGGTTATGAGTTTCCTGGATTAAGTCAACAGTTGGGAGGCTGTTTGGTTGACGGTGGTTGATATGGCAGTGGTAGCAGCAATGAATTATGCCAGTGATGGTTAGCCTCTGTCTTACGTCCCAAAAATTGTTGTTTTTATAAAGGACGTAACTTACTTCCTTTAGGACGTAAGTTACGTCGTATGCTCATTTTGCACTAATTTCTTCATTTTTTTAATCTCTTTTCATCCACATATCATTCAATCTTCGTGCAACCCTTGCATACATCATTTAAGCTTCCCACACCTATAATTCAAACCTAATACAAAGTGATTATGCTCGATAGAAAAATCACGTTAAAAGCATACATTTAAACACTTAAAACACATAGAAAACATGAACGCATCACCCCCACACTTATCATTAATTTGCTTGCCCTCAAGCAAACTTGATCTTACACTATAACTATCATTAGACAAATACGATCCAGCCATGTATTCACCTTCTGTTAGCTAAGGTCCGAAGTCATACCCAACTCATAGTTTTATATATCAAGCTATAGCTTTGTAAGAAAAGATATTACTATTTGAAATATGATCTATCTAACCAAGTCCAACAAGCTTTCTAATCTTTTCTATGCATGTATTCAAACCTCTCACAAGTTTCTCTCCTCTCGGTTTAGTATATAGTCTAGCAAAAGGTGTGCTAGTATGTCAGTGTAGTACTCTCAACCAAGAACAACTCATAATTACCATAAGCTTGCATAATGATCGCAACTCCACCAATTAACACAACCCATGCACACATCAAAAGGTCTTTGAAGGGTTGTAATGTAAGGCTTAGGATTTAGGTTGTAAGGCCCTGATCCCAGGAAACCTCACAGTTGGTCATTCACAGTGAGAACATAGATTTAAAACTTTCATTTAGATAAACATTAAAACTTTCAGTCCATTACGACATAATAAAAATAAAACATTAACATTGTCTTTAATATATCAAATAGTCTTTAGAAGTCTTCTTAATAATCTTTTTTAATCAAGGATGTCAACCTTCAGATGCGAAGTAGCTTCTAGAATCCATGCCTACATTCACTCAAGTCCAACAGCTCACCTGTCAACTAATATGCATATAAAAGTCAGCTTCACTGAGTGAATTCTAGGTTTATATCATTAAATAACTTTTTAGTAAGATATATTAGCTTTATCATTTGAAAGTAATCATCATTTAACATTACATTAGTATACATAAATTGTCGCTTTATCAATGCTTTGTCATTAAGACTTTCGCTTAATTATTAACTAGTACTCTTCTTTACTCGTCAATTCCCAGTTACTATCGATGCCTATGATAAACACAGGACTTTACCGACATGCCAATCCAGGCCTTACTGTCGTACCAAAACAGACCATTATTGTCATGCCAATCCAGGCCTTACTAACCTGTTTGTTTGAGCCTTTACTTTTCTGACATGCCAATCCAGGCCTTACTATCATGAGGGCATAACGAATGCAACCCTCCTCTTCATTTGCTTGCAAGGCTTTACTTTACAAAGGTACACATTATGGGACCCAATAACATTTCTTTAAGTTCCACTTACATCTTTAGTTATACATATACTTATACATGATAGGAAATAACTCTTAGTTTATACATTCATATTTCATCAACAATGGAAAATAAACCATATAACTGACCCTTCGCGGGACAGCGGGGGTTCGGGGGCGGCAGCCCTGATAGCGGGGTTCTAGGGGCAGCAACGCCTAGTGGGGTCCAAGGGGCAACGCCCCTGGATGGGGTCGTGCTGCTAGGTCGGCGTGAAAATTTTTTATTTAAAGGACATTATATAGCATATTTTGTTATAGGAAAAAATATTTTCTTATTAAAACCTCTTGAAAACTTTGTTATAAAAATCTTAGTTTTAGTATGCATAATAGCCACAAAATATGAAATAAACTTGTAAAAAAGGGGATCTAGAACTCACCATGTTGATAAGTAACCTTGCGTCTAAGTTATCTAGCCTATGATCAGGTCACACGGTATGCATAATAGTTAACAAACAAATAGATCATTCTCTAGAGTTTTGCTAGCAATTTCACTGGTAGTTTCGCTATCAGATTCGCTATTAGTTTCGCTGGCAGTTTTGCCTGGCAGTTTCGCCTGGCAGTTCGTTGCCAGTTTCGCTGCCAGTTTCGCTGCCAGTTTCGCTGCCAGTTTCGCTGCCAGTTTCGCTGCCAGTTGCGCGTAACTTTCATTGAAATTTCCTAGGTTCGCAAGATCTACTGGCCAACCTAAGCACTAGCGAAGTTACCAGTGAAACTATAGTTTCGTTGAAACTTCTCTTAGTTTCGCTGGGAGAACTACTAGTTTCGCTGATCGGGCTCACAGTTTCGCTGGACGTATAAAAATGTCGAACCAACCCGTTTTTAACCCAAAATCTTAACTTTTTACGTCTAATACCAATTGAATTAACAACCAAAACCTTGCAATCATACAACTCGTGCAAAATTATATGACATTCAAATCAAGATTCACTAAAACAATTGTTTAAACAATCAAGACATAAGTTAAACTCATTAAAGAACTTAACGGGTTCTAAAGTTTAATCCCAACATAAATTGAACATGAACAAAAATCTAATAACACAAAACCTATTACCCGAGGTATATCACACGGAGTTTAGCCTGGCATCTTCATGAATTCGGTAACAAAATTGGATTGAAACATGATTTGATGGATTGGAATAAGTTAGAGAAGTGGAAGAAACCTCAAAAATCACTAAAGTTCGTTCCTTTTTGCTCTCAATGCGAATTAGGGTTTTTAGAGTTGATAACCCTCCTTAAATATGGTCAAAATCCGGAGAATTACGTCAAATCTTACCATACGACGTAAGTTACGTCCTTAGGGACGTAAATTACGTCCTCCCTCATGATATACGTGGTTAGCCTCTGTCTCACGTCCTAAAAATTGTTGTTTTTATAAAGGACGTAGCTTACTTTCTTTAGGATGTAAGTTACGTCGTATGCTCATTTTGCACCAATTTCTTCATTTTCTTCATCTCTTTCATCCACATATCATTCAATCTTCGTGCAACCCTTGCATACATCATTTAAGCTTCTCACACCTATAATTCAAACCTAATACAAAGTGATTATGCTTGATAGAAAAATAACGTTAAAAGCATACATTTAAACACTTAAAACACATACAAAACATGAACGCATCAGTAGCTTTGACAACAGGACTAAATGTTTCTTGAAAATCAACCCCGGGCTGTTGATTGAAACCTTTTGCAACAAGGCGTGCTTTGTAGCGAGTTACATTACCATCCTGATCCTTCTTGATCCTGTAAACCCACTTAGAATCAATAACATTAGTATTTTTACCATATGGAATCAGAGACCAAGTCCCATTCTTAAAAAGTGCATCAAACTCTTCAGCCATGGCTTGACGCCACATCGGTGATCTGTTAGCGACGGTAAAGGAGGAGAGCTCGAAGGAATCTGATGGATTGCCGGAAGTGTGATAAGAGGAAGGGCTGAAGCGAGATATGGGATTTGGGTTGGGTCAAAGATTTGGTGGACGAGATCGAGGGTGTATGGGTGGTGGAGAAGGTTGTACGGGTGGTTCAGGCTGTGTGGGTGGTGGAGAAGGTTGTTAGGGTGGTTCAGGTTCCTCAGGATCAGGAAAGGGAGTATTAGGGATGGTTGAGGTTATTGGAGAAGGAGTTTGATTTGGTGGGTCAGTTGAGGTAGGGGAAGTATGGTGAGCTGTGGCGTTGGTCGGAGAGCCATGGGTTGGATAGGTAGAAAAATAAGTAGGCTGGTCATTGGTTTTGGTGGGTGTAAGTTTGAAAGCGAATTTATGAGAGTTATGGACAGTTTTCTCTACCGTGGTAAAGGCTGCAATGATCGCCATTGAAGACATTGCTTATATTGATTAGAATAAGAAAAAAAAAGAGGAAGAAGAAGGCTACGACGACAGCTAGAGTTTTGGTGGCTCTGATACCATATAGATCCGTAGGAGGAAATTGCTATTGATCTGTGTTAATAATTGTTTACAATAGATCCTATATATAGGAATAGATATTACACTTAACTACCACCAAGAAATAATAAATATCAAAATACTAACTAACAATAATATTGTCTAACACAAATTGATTCAGCCAACCTCATTGGGTGTTCAAATAGGCACCCGAGGGGGAGGGTTGATAATTTTTTAAACTAGATGTACATAGTGTGTGTGTATATATATATATATATATATATATATATATATATATATATATATATATATATAATAATCTAAAAGAATGACCTGTCAACATTCTTTTTGTCAAGTATCATATTCATGCCAACAAGGCATGAAACCAGTTTCAAAGGCAAATCCCGAGTTTTCGTGTGTTCTAACAAGTAAAGGGATCAGATGAGGCAGCTCTTTTGTACACGAGAGACGTACTTGTGCATATTTGAGCAGGTGTGATGAAGTTTTATAGAAAATAGACGAAAGTATACAATTCATTATTTGTTTCGGAGTGAAAATGTATGACAAAATACATAGTTAAAGAACATAATCATGCGGCTTTGATTTAGGAACTTACCTTGTGTTCAGTAATTTAATTATCTGGTAAAAGTTAAAAGCACGTTATTTTCTGGTAATACTTGAGTTATCATTCATTAACTAGACTATCATGTAGTACTATGGAAGATCACATTGAAAGTTGTTCCCCATTTGTGTTATTTTTTGAATAATGTACTAAGCAATATTCAAAATTCTCTCAAATGTAAAGGATGATCATTATCCAAAAGTTTTTTTTTTCTTTAAAAAAAGCTCTTATATTATAGCCTACAAAAAAGTTCTCAGTACTTAGAATATTAATAGGATTCTAACCATGAAATTGAAGGAGTAGATGATCGATCACATTCCCATTTTCCCAGTATCCATGAAATGGTGAGCAGAGAGCAACAATGTTAAACAAATTGTCCTGCAAAACATGCCAATAAAACGAACTTCATGACTCATCGCATTCACATAAAGAAACTTCCGACTGGTAAAGAGTAGTCTTAGATACCATCGTTTCTTCTGCTTTGATCACTTGTTTAACAGGCTTTTGTCCATCCATGCAGGCAGAAATGAAGACGATTCATTAAAATATGATTTTCATGTGTCAAGTACTCTTCAGAATCTATAGCTGTAGGGATCTTTTGAGACCACCTAAAAATATTAGAGTAAACACGATCACCTCCAACGTCGTTTTCCATTAAAACCAGCTGCTACCCGTATAATATCTTCTCTTAAAGCAAAATTCCCATAATATCCACATGAACCCCACTTTGGGTACCCCTTCCTTCTAGAAGAGTTGCTGGTGGAGCATGATTGTACTCTCATATATATGTTTTACAGCCAGATGGATTGAATCGGGTTTTACCCCGCCAACCTTTTGCACACATGAAACCTGCACTCAAGGTGGGGACTGTTTCATCCCAATCAACAGAAAAAATGCCGTTTCTTAAACATTTCTGCTCATTTCCACCATATATCCGCGGATGTATCAATCTCGAATGGAATATAACACTCAGCAGATGGACTGCATTTGTAGATATATATATGCTCTTTCCGTGGGTAATCCAACTCCATACATTGAAAAAATCTCCATTTCAGGAGCATCTGGTAATCTGTAAATTAAAACCATCAATTATACATAAAAAATAACAACAAAACATCATTTCTAAAAACGGTTTTCACCAAAATGAAAAAAAAGAAAAGAAAAACCCTGCAATTGTTAATGCAGTTCATTCGGAATATTTTCATGGTTGATCCCATCCTCCAAGTTTTTGATGATGTAGCTTAGCATCTCAAATTTTGAATGAGATATATAAACATACTGGTGAAATAGTCAATATCTATTTCCTTCCCGATTGCTGAGTCAAATTCTTGTTTCTCACGTTATTTTGTGTTCCACATGTTTGCTTTGAGTTAGTGGTTAGTTGTTTCCTTATTTTATGCTAAGTAGTGGGTCATGGGTTAATGAGTTAAAGGGTAGTTTGTTTCCAAGTATTATATATATTAAGCTTGTTTCTCTTGTAATCGTAAGAGTGAGTTTCAAATATTAATCAGAAAGCGTTTTCGTAGCAAATTGAGTGTGTATCATATTGATTCTGTGTTTCAGCAGTGAGTTGTTTGTCTACTCAAGTATCCACTTTGGTTTAACACATACTTGGTCAGCAAATCATAAAAAAGTTTAATGATTAACTACTCGCAATATATATATATATATATATATATATATATATATATATATATATATATATATATATATATATATATATATATATATATATATATATATATAGGATCAGGATCATTACAGAACCATTTTTTATTTTCAGAACTAAAAGAACCATTGATTTACATAAATATAAATTATAAACCATTGATTTACATAGATGTAAGTTAAACCTTCTGATATTTAGTTGTTTTTTATAATTTATTGTTACATGTCTGATATACACATATGTAAAACAGGTCAAGTATTACCAGACTTAATATACATTTATGTAAATCAATGGTTCTGTAGTTCTGAAAATAAAATGTGGTTCTGTAATGATCCTAACCCTATATATATATATACACACACACACACACACATATTTAAGACAAAAACTTTAGGAAATGTCTTTGATGAAACTAGGTAAGGATTTTTTAGCGACAACCATAACTATAGCCAATACATCTCATCCATTCAAAACTACTGATGGGTCTGGGGACGGTGGGATGTAGGCAAACCTTACCCCTATCCTCGAGGATAGTAAGGCTGCTTCCACTGACCCGCTCCAATGTACACTAGGATCAATTCACTCAATATCAACATGGCATTCAATATATAGTGTACCACAAGATGTACACACCGACAAAACTCGATCACAACATATCTAAGCAATTAATATACAATAGGAAACAAAGACATACAAAGATCAATGATACACAAGGATCAAAAATGAATTACTATTCACATGTCAACATACTTAGTCATGATAGTGATATTTATTATTATTTTTTTGAAAAAAATTTAACTGGTGTTATAATTGAGTTCACTGTGCACTAGCTAGGCCACTCACAATTATTTTAAATAGGTTTAACCAGTCGCTTCAGTTATGTTTCGCTGATAAGTGATCTTTTTCTTTCTTTTTTCCTTTTAATTATGAGAATTTGACTAGTTTATTTACCCCATATATAGCTAGTGTGACATCCCATATGTATACAATTGATGATGTGGATGTTGGCCAGTTGGTCGCATAAACACAAATACATGAGTGGTTTTTGTAGGAACACACGACTCTTTTATTTTATTGAATAAAAATCATATAATAAACTTTTAGACAATGACCCTCATTTATACTAATGATACCCTTAATTACTAATAAAAACTCCACTTAAACGCAATTGGAATGACAACCCATTTACAGCCAAAACATAAACAGTAAATACCTTAAATAAAGTAATTAAAACTTACTAAATAAAACAAACCTATCTTTAGACTCTTGACGATTCTCCCCTCTAAACTTCCACATATATATACGTAAATAGGGGAGGGTTGTAATAAAAACCAAGTTATAACTAAAAACCAAGAAAACCTTTTTGTAGCCTTTGATTGTTTTAATCAATAATTGAAATTTGATTAATGGTATGAATGTAATTAAATGGGGTTTAAATGTTTTAAATAATAGTTAATACGGGTATAATAGGTAAAACACATATAATTTATGAAACATTTTTTTGTAGTTAATTAAATCCTTAAATACACCCTCTCTCTTCTCTCTCTCAAGAACATTTTTACGCATGTGTTTACGGTAATGCTATTGCCACCCAAGTTGAAGCGATATTACATATGCCTTTATAAATGTATTTATATAAGTGAATCTATATTACATGACCCTCTATAAACATTTTGTAAGCATCTAAAGAGTGCATCTTACAAATCTATAAGTATAATCTCCATCTTATGTAATTTGAAAAATGGAAGAATATATTGTATTTGGGAGTTTGTGTTGTATATGTTAAAGAGTGTATATGTATGAAGCACTTTATGTTGGGTTTGTGAAGACTTTGGCTTCACATTTGGGATAATGATTATGTTTCTTGCCCTTAAGTTATTAACCCTGATGTACATCTACATAAGTCTTGTATTGTAATTTTTGTATTGAACTAATAGAGAGACCTCCTAGTCGTAGACCATGGACATAGGTCACGACATCCAAATCATGTTAAATTCAATTGTTGCTTATACTGATTTTCATGTATGTGGGTTCATGATAGTGTTTTGTCTATATATCTACCAATTGGTAATAAGAGCTTAGGCTCTTAAAGTAGTGTTTGATCTTTCCCTTATATTTGGGGTCTGTAGATCAGTATGTCAAAAGGCCGTTACGATTAGGGTTTGCAAAGCCCTTGAAAGCTTCGACTATTTTACCTTTGATATTCTGTACATTCACCATTGCCATCATGTTTTTTAAGGTTCCTAACTTGTGATGTGGTCATCGCCTCTAACAACACCAACAGTCATCGTTTTTTCTACGATCGTCGACCAAAGAACAACAACAATCACACTACTCTTGCTATTGCTTGATCGAAGAACTCATCACCGCCGATTTGGTTATCACCGTGAACTGCCAAATACAACAACTATTTTTAGATGAGATAAAGAGAAACAAGTTCACTCGTTTCTAGGTTTCTAATATAGGGTTTTGATTGAGTTTTTATTTGACTTTCAGGTGTTCACGTTTTGAGGTGCTATTCAAGTTTGCTTTGATATGTGGTTTGAGTATTTATTTATAGGGGTACAAGGGTTGTTTTTTATCTTTTGTTTACTAAATTATCAACTGAAGAAATGTTTCTTGTGAAGGAGCCAAGTTCTTTTGATGGTGTTAGTAGAACAACCGTTAAGTTGATTTCTTATGTCTATTCATCGTTTCTTGATTCTTTCAGTCTCTTGTTTGCGATGGCTAAAGAGGGGTAAGCTTAGATAGAGAAGAGTAATGGAATTGATTCTGTTGACGGAAGATGGAAGTAGAAACATTTTATGCCAAAAGAATCTTAACATGGTTTTGCTAAATGGAGAAGAGTAATGGAATTGATTTTCATAGTAACAGATTTATTTTGGTAATATTGATATCAGGTTGTCAAGCCTAGTCAAAAATTATTTATAAGGTTCCAAACTCACCTAAGATAGCTAGGGTAAGTCGGGTCGATCCACAGGGAATATGTGGAAAGTTTTGTAGTTTAAATCTAAAAGTTTGTAGCTTGATTACAAAAACTTAGTAAAAATGACTAATCGAGAAAAGTAACGAACTTTATGATTAATTGAGTTGCAAACAATAATGTAAATAGGTAATCTTCTCCGGATTCAGGTTTACTACTTAGATTTGCTTTGAGTGTTCTTAAAAGTCATATAAGCTTAACGGGTCAATTTGGGTAAAAACAATAGATTGAATAAGACTGTTGTTAAAGAACTACTCGAATCATATCCTATGTTTGTGATACTCAATCCCATCCAACATTAACGTTTCCAGATGAAAAGAAATCTAAAACAATCAAAGTGGAACAAGTGAATTGAAAGCAACACACATATTTTAGAGTTTTCAACCAACAAATAATGTACTCGGCTTAAACTACCGTGTTCAAACATTAACTCAACCACAAATCATCAAGAACAAATCATAGTAATAAACCTTACTACCCAAAGAAGATTACTAGGAGATTAGCTAGACATGGTAATGAAGAACACCAAATCAAAATCAAAATTAAACATCGTATCTAACGTTAAAGAATCAAACCGAATGATAAGAATGAGATCTTGAGCCTTGAAATCGGCTCCGGGAGCCTTTGGGAAGCCTTGGGGACGAAAGGGGACGACTATGGAGGTCTGGAATGAAAGATATACTCAAAAACCTAATTTTCGCGACTTATAAGTGATTTCAGCGCGTCCAGTACCGTAGGTCAGCCTTTTGCTGTAAGTTACGCCAAGCCCATTCTGTTTTTCTTGAACTGATGCACCGTAGGTCATGTTTCCGCCGTAGGTCATGGTCGACCAACTTTGTCCGATTCTTGTTTTCTTCATAACTTCTTCGTTCGGACTCCGTTTTCCTCCCCGTTTGCGGCCACATTCTCGTAATTGAATTCTCTTTCATCTCATCTATCATGATCTTTGATTATCATCCATGTGCATTCTTCAAAACTCCTCAAATGATTGCGTTTAACCTACAAAACATCAAATTATCATAGTTAACTTGTTCAACACAATCTCTTACACTTAACCATATTAAATGCATTAAATTTAACCAATTAACCATGATAAACCTCATTCTAAAACCCCGTGCATCACATCCCCACACTTGTTTCTCGTTTGCCCTCAAGCGAGGTTTCTTTTAAGAATCAAGAATTCAAGTAAAAAAATGGGTGAACACATAGAAGCACACATACCAAACTCGACTAAGGTTCAAGGGCATACCTAATTCCCAAGCTAGCAATTATGACCCATTAACAACCACAAACCTCTAACCCACTGGACTGCCTAACTAAGATTCTCAAACTCTAGGAGGTTCCCTTGCACATATCATACCCCTCACAATAAAACTCTCCGCTCGGTGTAATTTCTGGCCCGGCCAAAGATGTGCCGATATTTATGAAGCACTCAAGCAATAATACAAACTAGTCAGCATAGGCTTGTGAAGCACTCAATTCTCCACTTACTAACACGAGGTTGCACACCAATCATGAGGGCTTTTCAAAGGTTGTAACGTTAGGCTTAGGTTCGGGTAGGGATAATTTAGGGTATAAGTGACTAAAGTGATGAAAAACTTGAGTTAACTACTTTATTCAACGACTTCAAACCCTTTAACTACACTTTATTCCAACGGACAAATTTTTTTTCTTGTCATGTCTAATACTTCCGTTTTTCAACTTCACTATTTTGACATAATTTTCTTTTCTTGCCATTTTTTTTCTTTTTTTTTAAGAATAAAACTTAACAAAACATAACGGGATTTACTATGCTTAACGATCCCCAACTACAACTTCAAAATATTATATCAAATCAAACTTAACATTACTACCATTAATTAACTCAAGTTCCATCACATGGGTAAATAAGTGAATAGGCTATACAAAAGGTTAGTGGGTTAAGAAGTTTAGTGAAATAAATAAATGGGAGAAGGCTCAAAATTGGCTACTACGGTTAAACGTTAAATAGGTGGGTCCTATGGAGATATCCTATGGTTAATCCTAATGCCTCAATCATTTTAATGGGAATCCCGGTTTCAAGCTTCAATATGCAAGCGCTCCACAAGTTCTACCATTAGAATGCATCATTGCACACTCAAACAAGCAAATAGATATAATAATGTCAAATAATAGGCTTCTCACATATTGAAACGGTGGAATTGGGTTACCGACATGACACGTGCAAGTTTACTACACCCAAAGTTTGCCACCCCTAGTTAGACATTCCCTTTCCAACTTCCACAAACCAACCGGGTTTCAACATTTAGGGAATCAACCATTACCAAGAACCTTAATCAATGATTAGTATTTTTAGAGAAAAATGTTAAAAATTTTAAAATTTTCAATGTGTGTCTAAATTTCCATTTCTCCAAAATGTGTCTGCTTCAGCTCCCCCATCCCCACATTTGGGATACATGGTCCCCAATGTATGGTTGTTTCTAATTCAACATGATTTCTTATGATCTTTACCAACCCCAAACACTCCCCCAAGTGCAAAACAAAAATAGTAAATAAATTCAAAGAAAGTTCACATGGACCTGATGGTAGATGGTCTGAAAGTGCTTCCATATTATTATATGAAGACTATGGGTAAACCTGCTAAGCACATTATCAAATATGCTTCTAAAATTCCACATGCTTCCCCGCACTTTCATGTTTTCATCGGCTTGAAACTAAAAAGACAAAACTAAAACAAAAAAAATTAATAACACTCACTTTCGTAGGAATCACGGTTGCATTTAGCATATGCAACAAGCCTTTTAAACCTCTCGATAGGCCCGAGTGGACGAGTGAAGTCTCATGAGGGTTTCTAGTGAACACACCCACAAAGTTTCAAACAAAAATTATATCATAAAAATAACTAAAAATTACAAACATCTCAGGCTGCCTCCCAAGTAGTGCTAAGTTTTAGGTCTTCAGCCAGACCATACCTGTCACCACTCATGGTGGTCGAAAGTAGTGCTTGCCTTCTGAGAGTTCTATAACTGTTTGCTTTTGTTGATCTAGTGGGTTCCCGACGTCATCCAAACACGGACCGAACATTGTTTTCTTAACTCGAGCATTTTTATGATCAGGTGGATCACCAACTTTTTTCTTCCATTTTGGCTTCGTACGCTTTATTTCCATCTCTACCACTGGCTCTTCGTTTTCTTTTGAATCTACAAACTCTTTCAAGTCCACCTGCTTATCCCTATCATACTTACAACCATTATCAAAAGTTATGTGCTCGCTTACATGTGAGATGTAGGGAGGAACACACATATTAGTCACATTTGCATCAAAAAAATTATCATGAACCAAATAGGTGATTGACTTGGAAAATACATCAAAACGTAACTTACGAGTTTCACATGTCATATCAATTGTTCCATCCCGACAGTTGATTTGAGCATTGGCAGTTGCCAAAAATGGTCGTCCTAAAATAACCTTTTGTTGCTCGTTTATTCTCATTGATGCATAGTCAAGCACTATAAAGTCCACCGGGTAGTAGCAATCTCCCAACTTTATTATCACATCTTTTACCATCCCCCTAGGACGTTTGCAGGTCAAGTCAGCTAACACCACGGTACTATCAACCTCCTGTAAAGGGCCGAACTCATATTGATCATATAACGCACCAGGCAAGATACTAACACCTGCCCCATAATCCAAGAGTGCCATTTTTATCTTAAACTTTCCTACTTTTATTGGAATGATGGGTTCTCCTGGGTCACTCTCTTCTACTCCATCGACTTCATTTTCCTTACCTGCAACTTGTTTTGATAAAAAAGTAAAGTCGTCAGTGAAAACTTTAGAATTGGGGAGGATACTAACCGAATTAATATGGACATTTTTCATGTTCTTTATGTTTGTCCCTTGATGTTGTGGATTCATGATCGTATCACTTGGTAGCTTCCCCGGATCTTTCCTAAGAGCTGCCACTTCTTCTGCTAGTTGACCAACTTGCTTGCTCAAGGCCTCATAGCTCTTGTCTCTCACCTCATTTGATTTCTTCATCTCTTTCATAAACTCCAGAAGTTCCTTGTTCGTTGGCTCTGTATTTTCTCCTGACCCACCATAGTCTTGGTTATTCTGGTAGTTCCTCTGACCACCCATGTTATACCTTCCCTGATTGAAATGACCACCCTGTCCTGTTGACCTGTTCTGATATTGCTGATGTGAATTGCCTTGAAAGTTTGGGTTCAACTGATTGTCTGGGTTACCATATCTAAGGTTTGGGTGATTTCTCAAACCGGGGTGATAGGTGTTGTTATTAGTGTTGTTGTTGTATGGTCGCCTATCACCCTGTACATAATTCACCTCTTCCATCCCCTCGTCAAATTCTGGACAATCTCTCGCCGTATGTCCAGCATCACCACATCCCTGGCATATAGTAAATGAATTTGTAGTCTTTACTGTAGCCTTACCTACTGACTGACCAGACCTAGAAGCCCTTCTATCCACATCATCAACCACATTCCTTGATCTCCTACGAGACTGAGCTTGTCTTTTTGAGTGTATACTCATCCGTTCCAGTAGCTCCCAGTCATCATCCTTAGTATTAGTCATGAAGGTTCCTGCACTTGTTGAATTCACATCTCTCACATCTTCAGCAGATAACCCATCATAAAATGAAGAAATCAACTCCCATTGAGGAATGTCGTGATGTGGATAAGTTCTCAACAACTCCTTGAACCTTGTCCAAGCTTCATGGAATGGCTCATTGTGTTGCTGACTGAAGGTACGAATAGCAATTCTGGCTTCACTTGTCTTCTGTGGTGTATAGTATTCCTCTAGGAATGCCTGCTGCATTTGCTCCCAAGTGTAAATGTTGCCAGCAGGTAAGGAATGGAACCACTTCTTCGCATTTCCTTTCAATGTGAACTGGAATAGCACTAACATCACTTCTTCGGGTGTAAAACCTTGTGCCCCAATAGTTTCACAAATGGCACTAAACTCATTCAGATGCAAGTAAGATTCTTCCTTGGACAGTCCATGAAACTCAAGAAGAATGGCCAGACTGTTGGATCTAATCTCAAATGACTTCCCTCTAACTTGTGGCCTGACTATGGGTGATGAAGCTCCAGCTATGGTAGGGCGAAAATGGCTGTCAACCCCTTGAACAATGGCTTGGTAGGGTTGAAGCCCGGGGTTCCGATTTGCCCGAGGAAATCCTTGCCTTCTACCTTGAACTTGGCCCTGATTTTGCCTATATTGCCTTGGTTGTTCATTATGTCTGTATCGGCCTTGGTTGTTATTAGGTTCATTGTATTGCGCATCCTCTTCAACATACTTATCTTCATTCCTATCACTTCGTCCATCTATGTCATCATCCTAAGTATGGATGCTCAATCTGTCAAATCTATCCTCTTCGGCCTCGATCATATTAACCCCCCTTTGATGTCTCATATTCTGTCTTGGGGGTCCATGTTGGTAGGGGTTTTGCCTTGGTTGAAGATAAGGATTTTGTCTTTGAGGTGGTAGGTTGTGGCCAATTGGGTTTCTTGCTTGTGGCTGCAAATTTGGGTAGGGTAATGGGTCATTTGGTTGGTTTGGTGGAGGTTGATCAATTGGTGGATTTGGCGGTTGGTCATTGGGTGGATTTTGGTTAAGTGGTGGTGGTGGTGGGTGGTGTTCCATCTTGCACTCTTTGACTGCTCTTGATGATTGAGTTTTTGCACGGGATTGTGCTCGATTTCTTCGAGAGGTCTTTTCGACTTCAGGATCAAAAATTAACGGGGACTTGTTCCTTGCGTACCGGGTATGCATGCACGGAGCTGTCACCTACACACACAAGCACACCTAGCGTAACAAAGAAGAGAAAGTAGATAAAACAAGCAAAACAAGTAAAAACTTAAACTTGACACTTTGCGCACTAATTCCCCGGCAACGGTGCCATTTTGATATCGGGTTGTCAAGCCTAGTCAAAAATGATTTATAAGGTTCCAAACTCACCTAAGATAGCTAGGGTAAGTCGGGTTGATCCACAGGGAATATGTGGAAAGTTTTGTAGTTTAAATCTAAAAGTTTGTAGCTTGATTACAAAAAGTTAGTAAAAATGACTAATCGAGAAAAGTAACGAACTTTATGATTAATTGAGTTGCAAACAATAATGTAAATAGGTAATCTTCTCCGGATTCAGGTTTACTACTTAGATTTGCTTTGAGTGTTCTTAAAAGTCATATAAGCTTAACGGGTCAATTTGGGTAAAAACAATAGATTGAATAAGACTGTTGTTAAAGAACTACTCGAATCATATCCTATGTTTGTGATACTCAATCCCATCCAACATTAACGTTTCCAGATGAAAAGAAATCTAAAACAATCAAAGTGGAACAAGTGAATTGAAAGCAACACACATATTTTAGAGTTTTCAACCAACAAATAATGTACTCGGCTTAAACTACCGTGTTCAAACATTAACTCAACCACAATCATCAAGAACAAATCATAGTAATAAACCTTACTACCCAAAGAAGATTACTAGGAGATTAGCTAGACATGGTAATGAAGAACACCAAATCAAAATCAAAATTAAACATCGTATCTAACGTTAAAGAATCAAACCGAATGATAAGAATGAGATCTTGAGCCTTGAAATCGCCTCCGGGAGCCTTTGGGAAGCCTTGGGGACGAAAGGGGGCGACTATGGAGGTCTGGAATGAAAGATATACTCAAAAACCTAATTTTCGCGACTTATAAGTGATTTCAGCGCGTCCAGTACCGTAGGTCAGCCTTCTGCTGTAAGTTACGCCAAGCCCATTCTGTTTTTCTTGAACTGATGCACCGTAGGTCATGTTTCCGCCGTAGGTCATGGTCGACCAACTTTGTCCGATTCTTGTTTTCTTCATAACTTCTTCGTTCGGACTCCGTTTTCCTCCCCGTTTGCGGCCACATTCTCGTAATTGAATTCTCTTTCATCTCATCTATCATGATCTTTGATTATCATCCATGTGCATTCTTCAAAACTCCTCAAATGATTGCGTTTAACCTACAAAACATCAAATCATCATAGTTAACTTGTTCAACACAATCTCTCACACTTGACCGTATTAAATGCATTAAATTTAACCAATTAACCATGATAAACCTCATTCTAAAACTCCGTGCATCAAATATAACTAGATTAATCTCAAGTTACTAACAACTATTGAAATAAGTAGTGAAAATCATATGTTCATACACAAATTGCTTTTGTTGAGTCAAACTTAAAACGTTAATTGATTGCAAAGCCAATAATAATGAGAGCAAAAGTTCATGTACGTGTTTAGGACAATTATTTGCATATGGAAATAGTAATTCATATAAGGCCTAAGTGTTGTTGTACTCCTCCCCGTTACAAATATTAGTTTTTGGTCCGAAACCACATATATACCATTTAAGGTTATTTATTTTGTGCAATATATTATATAAATGTTTATCACACGCACAAAGATGGTACCTCAAATGAGGCTGTGAGTGCATACTGGGTATGAATAACTTTCTACAATTACGTAACTTGAGCCATTAATGAGAGATTTACTTAAAACTCGGTTTATTGGTTTTTTTACTAAAGTATCATCATTCTCAACATGAGGGGGAGAAATAAGGCAGTTAGAAAATGAAATAAGCTGTAATAAATTATCAGCGCCTCATCTTGATCCTTAAACTATACAGCGTGAACTAGAAGTTCAAAGGATAATTCATTTTGAAAGATTTATGAATTGATTATCAAACATATTCACTGACCTTAAAAGGGTGACTAAGTCACATATATCAACTGCTAATGTTTCAATCAAAATATAAGTCCTAGAATAGCAACCACGTATTGGTAATAAGTCTAAAGCATGTTTAAATCATGGTAAACTATTCGATTCCAAGAATAAAAATCCTAGAAAATTAGAGCAATAAATGAAGATGATCAAGTTAAAGTAAAATTAAAATGGTTAATTGAAAAGAGATTAGACATGATGGTTCTTGAATGACCACAAGTACTTGAAAAAAAAGAGATCTTAATAAATTATATTATGTCTAGAATGTATGGAATCAAAATAAAATTGATGTCGATGATAATTTTGTATATAATAACACTTGAAATGATGAAAATGAAAAGGATCAAAATATAATATCTGTCTATGAATAAAAATGATTGGCCAACAAGGAAAGACGCAATATTGCAGAGCTAAAAATCTCCAATGAATAGAAAGTTAATGGACTTGTTTCCCATATACATGAAGTTGAAAAATATCTTGAATATAAATGAGATCTTTATATGAAAGAGTTGTGTGAAATAATACAAATAATAATGTAAAATTGGTAGCACAAGGATTCAAATTATGAGAAGATATATTCTCAAGTGGTGGATGCAATGTTATTGCAAGATCTCATTAGTCTAGTAATAGTATGAGAGAATTTATATGCGTCTTGTGAATGTTACGACTCACATGATAATGAGACTTACATGAAATCCATGAATGATTTAAAAGTACAAATCGTGTAAAGCAAGTTCTCGAGAATAATATGAATATTAATATAAATACAAATCTATTTATTAGTCGTCATACAAAGTATTTTTTATATAACTCGATTTATATAAAAGAATGTTAAAACATTTAATATAATTCGGTTATTATTATGCTTCAACAAAAATAATTAGTCATGAAGAATATGTATAATTGATTTAGCAAATGTCTTTGATCATCCATTATAAAAGGTATGAGATTATATATTATGTTAGCAATTAGTACATTATGTTATTGGTTAGTTTGTTTCCAGAAAACAAATATTAAAATGGGATAGAAGTAGTATTTGCATACCATTAAGGTATGGAATATATGAGATTATATGCTAGTAACCTATTGAAACAGTTTTGGTTAGTCTTGTTATGTAGGGAATGTAATACAACAAGATTATGGATCTTGTGGCATTTGTTGGGTTTTATCATGTTAAACAAAACTAGTTTAACCATTTAAACTATAAAAACGCAGCGGATTAACGGTTTTAACATGTGGTTTATAATCTGAAAATTTCACCATTTGAAAGCTCAAACAAAACCCAAGAAAAGGATCATACACATATGTGAAATAGTATGCTATCAAAAACAAAACAACAACCATAGGGTGTGCATTGAAAACAACCTTTCAAGCACAAGATACGTGGATGATGAGTTAAAGAAGAAGATGTTCTTGAATGTCCATCCCTCAAGAGAGAAAGCCTCAAGATGTGATACCCATAAGCCTTTCCAAACACCAAGCTTGTTAGGGAGCACAACACCACAAACTCCTTCCAAATCAGCTTGAAAAACCGAAGATTTCAGCCTTCTTGAAGCCTTGAATCCAAATTTTCAAGCCTTGTTTGAGAGAAAGTTTTCTTTCTTAAGTGTGTGTGAGAGAAGGTGTGTTTGATTATGGAGTGTAAGAGTGAATCAAGTCTTGCACAAGCCAAGACAAATGGGTGGAGTCCAAATTTTCAAGCCTTGTTACTAGGTATGACCCGACTTGGATCATAACTTACTAACCACATCAATCTTGTATGTGTCTTGGGCATATAAGATCCAACAATCTCCCACTTGCACAAGATTCATAGAAGATTGATGCAAGTAGCAAATACTGCCTAACAACGGTTTACTACCCTTAATACGTACGACTAAGTGCCATTCAATAACATCATCCTCTTCAAGTACCATACTTGAAATGTTTTAGGTGAATCAATCATCTATCCTTTTGTCACAGATGTCATGTTAAATCCTAGAGACACAGAGTGATCATTCTCTATTGATTTAACTTAATCAGGCCTTAGACATCTTACTCTCAACGAATAAGAGGGACAAATCCTATCTTGACTACATACGTTTCTCACAATTACCTTAAATCACACCTGAACTCAGACTTATGTACTGCCATATTTCAGAACAGCGAAGAACTAAGTCAAAGTATAATATTCAGTAAATATCAAGACCTAATATGTATCTCAGGTCAGAGGATATCAAATAATGTTCGCCTTTACTCAAAATTACTTATGATCAATCAGGGAGATTCCATGTAGTAATATTTGAGATGCAGGTCAGTCCAATATTTGTATCCCACAAATATCTATGAACTTTGGCAGCAACCTTTTGCTCTATATTCATCCATATGAACATCTACCAATCCAAGTTCATAATAGTTTTACCTTCATGCTTGTTCCCACAAGTATGAACGACTACGGACGTTCTGAGTAAATGATTTACTCATGGATTTTAAACGTGCAAAATAGGAACATTAGTTGAACTATTATAACTAAATAATTCATTCAAGTAATAAGGGTTACAATATCTAAATACAAAATTAAAGATCAAATCCAGTCACTAAATATCGAAGTCCTATGGCACAAGTATGACTTTCATGCTTTGCCTTTTCAAGAAGCTTCGTGAGTGGATCCGTAATGTTTTGGTTCGTGTGAACTTTGCGAATACATATATTTCCCTTTTCAACTTCATCCCTTATGTAGTTGAATCTCCGTTCAATGTGCCTAGTCTTTTGATGTGCACGGGGTTCCTTGATTTGAGCAATCGCACCCTCGTTATCACAAAGAATTTCTAGGGGGTCCTGAATGGAAGAGACTACCCCTAGATCGGCAATGAACTTCATTAACCATGTAGCTTCCTGAGCTGCTAATGAAGCGGCGATGTATTCTGATTCTGTAGTTGATAATGCCACCACATCTTGCTCAGAGCTTTTCTAAGAGATTGCTCCTCCATTCAAGATGAAAATGTACCCCGATTATGATCGTGAATCATCCCGATCAGTTTGGAAACTCGCATCCGTGTAACCCTTTACAACGAGTTCCTCCTCACCAGATCCATAGATTAGGAACATATCTTTAGTCCTACTTAGCTACTTAAGTATGTTCTTAACAGCCATCCAATAACTGCTTCCAGGATTTTGTTGGTATCAGCTTGTCATGCTCAAAGCGCATGACACGTCTGGTCTAGTGCATATCATTGCATACATGATGGATCCTATTGCAAATGCATATAGGATTCTCTTTATTTTGTCTTGCTCATCCTTTGAGCTTGGACATTGAGTCTTACTCAATATCGTTCCTCTTTGAATAGGTACGGTACCTTTCTTAGAGTTTTCCATCTTGAACCTTTTCAAGATCTTGTCAATGTATGCACTTTGATTTAAACCTATCAACCACCTTGACCTATCCCTATAGATCTTTATTCCTAAAATATAGGTAGCTTCACCAAGATCCTTAATAGAGAAACAGTTTCCAAGCCAGGCTTTTACACCCTCCAAGGTTGGAATATCATTTCCAAATAGTAGAATTTCATCGACATATAATACTAGGAAAGTGATGATGCTCCCACTAGCTTTCTTATATACACATGCTTCATTAGCGTTTTCAATGAACCCAAATTTGATTATCTCTTCATCAAAACGGTGATTCCAACTTCTTGATGCTTGCTTCAATCCATAGATTGATTTCTTCAACTTGCATACTTTATTAGGACGCTTTTGATTAACAAAACCTTCAAGCTGAACCATATAGACATTTTCCTCAAGATATCCATTTAGAAAAACGGTTTTGACATCCATTTGCCAGATCTCATGTCACACCCCAACCTTGACAGCGGAATCGTCAAAGTGTGAGAGTTACGATTGTTCACAGCCACATAACGCTATTATTAGTTCCAAATATATTAATCAAGATTCAATTGTAACAATACAAGTAAACGGCTCAAACAAAGATACATTAAGAATACAAAGATAAAAGTAACAAGAGCATTCGTTTATTTCTCTAAGTCCAATCCTATGTGTGATAAGCTTCAAAGTGTAGAACACATACTTGATGTATTCCTGAAACATGTTAAAAATAAAAGGTCAACATAAAAATGTTGGTGAGCATTCCATAGTTTTCAATACATAGAATATATAAAAGATGGAAATTCAAGTCATAAGTTAGTGAATAAAGTGATTAGGGATGTTATGAACAATGCAACAATCAAACCTCGACAAAGTTTTACAAGTCTCAAACGTTAAAAGTATATACGATCAGCTAAGTGTACTTGGATCAACCAAGCAAGCTTGTCTGGCCCATAGATCTATGACTTCGCTGGGCTAGCAATAGTTAATGATTGTACATATAACGTCATAACATGGTAACCACAAAAGTTCTACTAACCACAACTTTACATGATGAATTGCCATAAAGTTTACAAGTCTCAAATAAGTTTACAAGTGCAATGATATAAGTTAACATGTTTCACCCCAAAGTGTGAAAATAAGAAAAAGGGGTATGGAAATACTCACATTGATATATGCATTACAAGATGATAATAAAAGATTAAACGATGATCCAAAAGATAATCCCAAAGTATTCATTTCAAGGCACCTAAATATGTATTACAAGATGAATGTTAAAGTTGATAATATGATTAACGTTCAAATAAGAATTAGGGTTTCATTAGTTTTAAGGTTAATAAGTAATAAGTTTATAAAGTAATTATTTACATTTTTAATCCTCTTGAAGAATTATATATGTAAATATTTTTAGAAATGCCCCTAAGTATAAACATTTATAAGATTCAATATGAATAAAGTTCTATGATTATTTAACATTAATTGGAATGACGTTTTGTTTAATAGAAAATTATTAATCTCAACCTTAGTTAGTATATTTTATAAGAAGAATAATAATTTGTGAAATTATAAAACTTTAATTAATATAATGCCCATTAATATTATAAAGGTTTGTTGTTTCAAGTCCAATTTCACATAAATAATTATTTAATTATTTTAAAAGAACTCATTTGTAACAACATATTGAGTTTAAATATAAGTTTTAAATAAACATTTGAAGATAACCATGATTTTAAAGAAATAACGTTTGAACCACAACTAATTTATTAGTTGAAACCCATTTTTAATAGGATTTAACCAAGAATAATGTTTGTTAAAATGTTTTAAAACAAGTTATTTAATTTTTTAAAATTAATAGAATAATCCAGAAAATTATTTAGTGCTCATAAAAATATTTAGAGTTTATAAAAGTTATTTTTATATTTATTAAAAATTTTCTAAAATGAAAATATGGCTGAAAAGGCCTTAAAAATAATACTTGAGGGTCCCCGGGTTCGAACCCGGGACCTCAAGTGTAACATGGAAGCATGGAACCGGTGAACCAAAGGCCTCAGCCGCGGTTATTTTCGGTTTTAAAATCTTTTAAACACAAGCACAAAATAATCCCAATTTCATATAAACTCTAGGTTCAATTTGATTCAAATAGACTCGAATTAGATGATGATTACAGTAATAAACATAGGGCTTTTGTTCCCCATGTTTAAACGAGCATAATGATATATTAAACTTACCTGATTGTAACCGAATTGAAGTGTTTATGCTTGGTTTTGTCTCCGTTCGCTCGCGAAGAACAGAGGCTTAGAATTTGATTGTTTGAGTGTGTGTATCACGAATTGAGGTTTACAGGGAGTTGAAAGGGAACAACTTCAACCTTTACCCTCTATTTTATAGCTTTGATTTACACCGATTCATGTCCAACGAGTTCGGATTAAACTCGAATACTTTCGGTTGCAATTCAAGGTTTAATGGTTTGTCTTAATTGAAATTAATCATTTCATTGATTTGTAATTGATTGGGCGAACGTGTGTGTCCATTTAATTTCATTTTGATGGTGATTTTAGTGCTAATCGGTTATGGTTTTGAGCGGTTCTATTTTTGAATTGATTGCCCCCATTTGTTGATCAACACTTGAGTTAACTTGATCCATCTGTAATTTGGGCTAACAAAATACACGTTTTAGTGGAGAGCTGAAAGGGATCAAATGGGATGTTTACCCTCTGTTATATAGCTTCGATTTGGCCGATTTCTACCCGAATGGGTTTTGACTTTTATTCGAATATTTTGGTTATAATTAAGTGATTAAATGGTTGTTTAAATCGAATTAAATTACGCATTTAGCTTTGCAATGATTATACAAACGTTTCTGATAAATCAAACGACTTAATTCAGTAAAATCTCTGGTGTTGAATCGATTAAGATAATCCGATGCTTTCGGTTTCGATTAATGCTTTAAACGTGCACTTTAAACGAATTAAATGGGGTATTAAGTTCGAATAACACCACCGAAGATGTTAGAGCGGTTTAATTGCATTAAAATCACACGATTTGGGTGCTTGAGGTGTCGCCGGAGTCGGCCGGAGTTTGGCCGGTGTCTCGGCCGGAAAAACGGGGTTGGAGAAGGGGGGGGGGGGAGTTTGGGTTTTAAAGTTGACCTCTTTGGTCCCTGTACTTTAGTTTTTATTATTTTATACTAGAAAGTTTCATTTAAAGTTTTTAAATTTACATAAATACCCCCTGGACTTAATTTAAGTTTTAAGTTTTGAATATTTTTATAACTTATTAATTGTTTAATTTTTATAAATTATTAATTATTATTGTTATTATTATCTTTATTTTATTTTGACTATTATTATTATTATTTTTTATTTATAACTTAATATTAAGTTTTATAAAGTAAACACTAATATTATTTTTATTGCTTAATAAATTAATTTATTAACTTCTAAATTAGCTAACATGCATAACAAGCCCTCAAAGTTTCATAAATGACAACAAGACCCTTACTAGAGTATAACGGTGCTAACATTTATTTAACGAAAAACATGAAAGGTTACAGTCTCCCCAACTTTTAAGAATTTCGTCCTGAAATTAAGAATGAAACTTAAACGAACAGGAGACTTATGATGAAAAATAAGTGTACAACGAACAATGTTTGACGTTTGATTACAGGTGAAACGTTTCACTTTATGAAATCTTACAAGATTCTTGGCATAATGCATGCCAATTTGAACCCTTTCAGTGAAATACGACCGTATGCTTGTGCACTAGGGAACCAAATACACTTAGCCAATCATATATACTTGTAATCAAGTCGAGGTTTGGTTGTAACGATATGTGTTCATAACCTTACTAGCTTATAACCTATGACATGAATTGATACTTGTAATCTTTTCATATTATGTATGAAAACCTTGGAAACTCACCAACTATTTTTAGTTGACCTTTTATTTTTATCATGTTTCAGGAAAACCCCCAAGTTTGAAGTGTACTTATGTTGCTGGCATAAACTAGGACTTGGACCTAGTTAATAAAATCAATTGATTTTACTTTGTTATGTCATATCAAATATTATTTCATTGTTGAAACTTATGATTGTAATGTACCTTTGAAACTTATGAATAATATACTTGGATTTAATAATAGCGTTATGTGGCTGTGAACAATCGTAACTCTCACACCTCGACGTTTCCGCCGTCAAGGTTGGGGTGTGACATCTCATAATCATAATGAGCAGCTATGGCAAATAATATCCTAATAGACTTTAGCATTACAACGGGTGAGAAGGTCTTATCATAATCAACCCCTTGAGTTTGAGTGAAACATTTTGCTACAAGTCTAGCTTTATAAGTATCCAAGTTTCCATGCATATCGGTTTTCTTCTTGAAAACCCACTTACTTCCAACTATCTTGGAGTTAAGAGGTGGTTCAACCAAGTCCCACACTTGGTTGTCATACATGGATTGCATCTCAACATTCATGGCTTCAAGCCATTTGTCACAATCCAAATTGGACATTGCATCACGATAGGTGGTTGGTTTATCGAAATCTACCACATAGCATCCATCTACGAAAATCCATATTTTTCAGGTGGATTAATAATTCTACCAGATCTGCAAACGTTTGTGTATATTGATCAACCAATTGATCATTCCCAACATCCTCCTGTTGAGTGCTAGTGTCAACCAAACGTGTATCGGTTTATGGTTCTTGATCCTCCTCAAGATCCACGGTTCTACTGCTAGTTCCTTCCATAAGAAACTTAGCTTCTAAGAACTCAGCCTTCTTGGCAACAAACTCCTTTTGTTCCAATGGATCATAGAAATAATATCCCATAGAATCTCTAGGATATCCAATGAAGATACACTTAGTGGAACATCTTTCTAGCTTGTTTGAGGTGGGAGTCTTAACATAAGCCTCACAACCCCATACCTTGAAATATGAAAGCGATAGAACCCTTCCATACCATATTTCAAAAGGTGTCTTTTCCACTTTCTTGGTTGGGACCATATTCAAAATACGGGCCGCTGAGAGCAAAGCGAAACCCTAAAATGACAGAGGCGGTGAGCATGTAGCCATCATAGATCAAACCATATCCAATAGAGTTCGATTTCTCCGCTCGGACACACCATTATGTTGTGGTGTTCCGGGTGGAGATAGTTGTGAGACATACCACAACTTCTAAGATGATCTCTAAAGCATCACTCAGGTATTCACCTCCTCTATCGGTGCGGAGAATTTTTATTTTCTTGTTGAGTTGATTTTCTACTTCATTTTGGAAGATTTTGAACATATCAAAAGCTTCATCTTTATGTCTTAACAAGTACACGTAACCATATCGACTATAGTCATCGGTAAAGGTAATGAAGTATTTTTCATGGTACCTAGTCATTGGCTTAAAAGGACCACATACATCCGAATGTATGATGCCTAATAAATCTTTTGCCCTTTCGGATTTGCCACTAGAAGGTGCTTTGGTCATTTTACCTTGTAAATAAGATTCACATACATCAAATGAATCATATTCATTTGCTTTTAAAAGACCGTTCTTTTGAAGTGTTTGTATGCGCTTCTTGTTTATATGACCAAGACGGCAATGCCAAAGATAGGTATCACTCAAATCCAATTTGAGTTTCTTAGTGGTGGTTTGGTACAATGGGCTATCATATAATGTGTTTTCACGAACCAATTTATAAATACCATTTATAGGAATAGCTTTAAAATAAAATATGCCATTTAAAGAAACATGAATTTCATTTTCAATAAATGTCAAAACATAACCATATTATCTTAATTGCGCAACAGAAATAATGTTCCTAATCAAACTAGGAGCATACAAAATATTGTTCAAAATTGCTTCCAAACCATTTGGAAGCTTCAAGATGTAGTCCCCTCGGCCTTCAACTTGAACTTTTGCCCCATTTCCCATGTAGAGACTAACATCCCCTTTCTTGAAGTTCTTATTTCTTTTGAACCCCTGCAATAAGTTGCAAATGTGAGTTCCACATCCGGTATCCAATACCCATTTGTTAGAGGATATTAAATTTAGATCAATATGAATCATTTAAATTGTACCTGAGGTTTGACCGGCATCCCTCTTGGCTTGCAACTCTTTGAGATAGACTGGACAATTTCTTGCCCAATGTCCAATCTCCCCACACTTAAAGCATGGGTCATTTGAAGCAACCTTTTGCTTCTTCTCTGCTTGTTTTGGTGGTGGCGCTCTTACCACTCCCTTCCCTTTTCCCCTAACGTACCCTTTCCCCTTGGCAACATTTGCCTTGGGTGCGGGCTGAGGCCTCTTCTTGTTCCCACCTTCATTGATGGTGAGAACGGGTAAAACCTTTTTACCCATGGCCGCCTCGGCAGTTTAAAGCATAGAGTGAAGCTCACTTATGTTTTTGTCCTACCCGTTCATGTTATAATTCATGACAAAGTTGTCAAACCTCTTTGACAAAGAGTTGAGGATCAAATCCGTAGCCAACTCTTTTGAGACGGGATAATTCAGCCTTTCGAGGCGGTCAATGTGGCTTTTCATCTTAAGTACATAAGATGAAACAGATTGGGTGTCATCCATACGACATGCATGGAGTGCTCGAACCGTTTCGAAGCGCTCTACCCTTGCTTGTTGTTGGAACGTTTCCTTCAACTGGGTAATCATGTCGTATGCTCCATGATGTTCATACTCCTTTTGGAGATCCGGAGTCATACTTGCTAACATGAGGCAATACACTTGGACCGAGTCCTCAGTGTATTTCACCCAATTCATAAAGGCCTCCTCATCTTCCTCATTAGGTTGATCGAGAATCGGATCGTCTAAAACATATGATTGTTTCTCTTGCTTGAGAACAATTCTCAAGTTTCAAAACTAATCAATAAAATTATTATGGTTTAGACGCTCCTTTCGGAGAATAGTCCTTAGTGATAGTGAGTGAGCGGATGGGATTTCATTGTTATCATTATTGTTGGTGGTCATCTACAAAATTTAGCAAAGTTCAATTTTAGTATTTACGATATTATCTATATTTTAATAATTAAAGCCCTTTTATGTGTCTTACACAATTTTAAAATTCTAGAATCCAACGTTTCATTTAAATAGTGGTTAGGTGACCTTTATCTCATTATTTAAATTAACAAGGTAGTCAACATTTTGACAATTGCAACCCTTTGCAACTTCTAGGGTATAGGATCGACTTACACATCATATGTGTGGTCGGCATGTTTATCCCATCAACACCTTTGTAAACCACATTGTAGGTGATCCATTTAACATGGTTTGGAAATCAAGTTACCCTACTTGCACACATATGTAAGTTTTCTAACATAAGTGGTTAGGTGACCTTTATCCCACAAATATGGTATCCCCACCTCAAATCAGAAGTTCCCTCAAAACGTTTAGGTGACCTTTATCCCATTAAGGGTTTCCAAGTGACTCAAGTGTTGTGCAAAAGGACGGTGTTAAGCTTGTTTATAAAAGAAATTTAAAGTTTTCATAATCCAAGTTTAGGAAACTCTATGTACTTTGTATTTTCATGCTTTCAAATACAAGGTACCCTATGGTTTACTTTTAATAAAACCCCCTTTTATTAAAATCATTAATCCTCTTAATAACCTTTTATTAACCACTTAATGACAAGGAACCATCAATTTTCAGCTTGTTAAGTTTGTTAATGAGTTTGTTATGCATATCCAAATATCAACCAACAATCATACAACAAACATCCAAACAAGCATAATCATACAAACATAAGTGAATAACCATAGCCACTAATAAGTTCTTTCCTAAGGGTTAAGATGACACATCAAAATGTGTCCATGAACTCCCACTTGAATCCACATCCAAATGCTTCAAGTGTCCATGTCTTTTGTGTCTTTCTTGGGTCTTCATCTTGTGCATATTCTTTTACAAAATCATATCCTAATACGACTTATCTAATTAAAGAAATGCACCTAATCTATTTATAACATAACCAAATGAATAAATAAATTACAACTAAAAATACAAACACAAATATACAACCCTTTTAAGAATCAAAACCAACATGACAAACCACAATCAACCAAATCCAAAACACAAGAGGCCAAGGCTATGTTATGCACTATTATATGAAACATATTCAACATCCAAGAAAAACAATGAATCCCTTATTTCAGCCCTAAAGTTTCAGCCAACATGAACCAAACTCTAGGGTTTTGTCCAAACAACACAATCAACCAATTGATCTTAATCTTTCACCGTTTCTTCTATGATCGTTGACCAATAAACAACAGCAAACATCCTACTCTTGCTATTGTTGGATCGAAGCACTCATTACCGCCAATTTGGTTATCACCATAAACCGCCAATTTGGTTATCACCATAAACCACCAAATGCAACAAATGTTTTAGACGAGATAAAGAGAGGCATGTTCACTTGTTTCTAGTGTCTGATATAGGGTTTTAATTGGGTTTTTGATTTGAGTTTTAGGCATTCAAGTTTTAAGGTGTTATTCAGGTTTGCTTTGATATGTGGTTTGAGTATTTGCTTATAGGAGTACGGGGGTTAATTTTTTTTCTTTATTTTTTTGACTAAATTATCAATTGAAGAAATTTTATTGCGAACGAGTCAAGTTTCTTTGATGGTGTTTAGTAGAACAACTTTTATGTTGATTTCTTGTGTCTATTCACTGTTTCTTGATTCTTTCAGTCTCTTGGTTACAATGGCCGAAGAGGGGAAAGTTTAGATAGAGCAGAGTAATGAAATTGATTTCAATTGGCGGAAGATGGAAGTAGAAACATCTTTATGTCAAAAGGATCCGGACATGTTTTTTCTAAATGAAAAGCCTACAAAGATAGAACAATTTGATTGGGAACTAAGTGACAAATAAGCTAGGGGGTTACTACATGGCTAAAAGTGTGATTATTAATATCATGAAGGAAACTAGGAGACCTTTAGTCATTAGGCCATGGATTTTGGGGGTTTTTTACGTGATGGACAACCAGGAAACAATGGTGAATTTGAAACATTGTGACATTGGAAATGTACGATAGCAAGTGACGAGATACTTGAGGACTTGAAGTAAAGAGTATAAGCAAGTGTAACTATCGTTACCATTAACGACCAAAGACACGACACCTAAGATGATGAAAACGAATCAATTATAAATGAACAATATCGTTACCGGTATTGGTATCATCATCACTCTTATGGTTTATGATATATGCTAGACTGGTAATTAACAACCAAAGATACGCCACCAAACGAACAGGATGAAGAACGAAGAAAAAAACTCGCGCTACTTCCGTGGATGGAAAAACAAGTTAATTGTTACAAACTTTGATTATTTTTTTACAATCTAATTATATCTTATCAGATGTGCTTGGAGTTCAACTTTATTGCCAGGCCAACCTAATGTTCTACAATGATTATTTTGTAATAAATAAAGGGTCCTAATGGGGACACCGCATGGGCTTTTGGGGGTAGGCTGGACCTAAAGGTCACGGTTAGGGCAAAAGGTCACGTTGTGCAACCTAATCGTGACCGCAAGGGCTTGCGGTCACGGTTTCTGTATCAGTCATCTGACACCACGTGACAACAAAACGACAAAAGGACACAGATAAAGTGAAAACCAGTCACCAAACTATCACGGTTTGCCCTAACCGTGACCTTTAGGGTACCAGGTACACCTTTACGGTACGAGGTACTCTATTGATGTTGACAAAAGGCCCCGGATTCGCGCATCACCTACTTCGAACCGTCATGGTTTGGCCAAACCGTGACGGTTTGAAGCCCAGAATTTCATAATAAATACCTTCCAATTTCATTCAACAACCATACATCGCCCATATTTTTTGAAGTTCTTTTTTTCAACAAATACATCCTTCTATTTTTTTTAACATAAATAGCATTCGTCATTAAAAAAAACACGTTAATTCGAAAATAATGTCGGGTTCGGGAGATCATTATCAAAAGCCGAAGCTTCCAGATTTGAATGAGGAGCCACATATCGAAGATTCAAACCAGGTTGAAGTAGTATTTGTTTTATTATAACTTCTTATTTGAAATATCTAACCATTATCCTTTTAGGAATATTACGTATACGGGAGTCATCCCCCGTGGGGGAGAAGGAAACCAACCCGTCGAACACATTTGCTGAAGAGGCGTACAACTCTTTATTTGGACCGACGGGTTACGGTGAAGGGTACAGACATCCCCTTGCCATTCTTACGGGCATGTCTCGAACACGTGCCACTCACAAAACAGAGCTGGATTACGGACATCCCCGTACCACTCAGAACTAGAAATTACACATGTGTCGGATACTTTAATTGGAAATGACATAGATGAGAGTGACGGTTCGGTTCACCTCAAAGAAAACCATGGGGACACCGCCGAGCACGATGGGGATGAGGATCGGATAAGAAAGGCTACGGTTTCTTATAAACCGATAAAGTACGAAGAGTTTTTATTCTTTTGTTTATTTTATTTTTTATTTGTTTTATATATTGTTTTTTATGTCTAGCTTTATAATTTTCAGTATTTTGATTCTCGTGAGGACTTGGATAAGTGGGCTAAAATGAGAGGATGCGAGCATGGGTGCGTCATTGTGGTGGGATGGTCACGAAAAAAAGGATGTGGAACTATTATGCAATCATAGTGGTGATCCTAAATTCACTGGCACAAGTACGCGTACCGGGAGCATAAAGAAAGGATGTCCCTTTAAACTCGTAGGAAAGTACGTAGGAAGAGTGACAGTTGGATGTTAATGGTGAGAAACAAGATGCAAAACCACGATCCTCTTGTGCACGAGTAGGGCCACGCGCATCTTAGGAAGATGACCGCCGAAGAAACTGATCTTGTCAATAAGTTACATAGGTAGCACGTGCGGCCACGACACATCCATTCAGCCGTAAGGGAGCACTTTCCCATAACGTCTGTGTTGTTCAGGACATATACAATCTTACGTCAAAGTTTAGGGCTGAGGGGAGAAAAGGCATGACACCAATGCAGGAACTTAAAAACCTGCTACAATCTAAAGAGTTCGTGTATGAAACACGAAAGAATGCAGCTACTAAGGCCTTGGAAGATGTTTTCTTTTGTCATCCTACTTCATATAAAATGTGGCGCGCATTCCCGCACGTGATGTTGATAGACACGACGTACAAGACCGACATGTACAACATTCCGTTTGTTAAGATTATTGGCGTTACGTCGACGTCGAAGTCATTTTGTATTGCGCATGCATTTATATCGAGGGAACAGCATGACAAATTCACATGGGTCTTGGAGCAGATCAAAGATATGCTCTATGGGTGTGTGGAGCTCCGCATTATTGTCACAGACAGGGACCTGGCCCTGATGAGCGTGTGTGACATAGTGTTCCCGAGTGCTACTAAAACATATGCAGGTGGCACGTTAGGGAGAATATTAAAAGACGATGGAATATCATTTCAAAACCAGTATTTGGAAGGATTTTCCATATTGGTGGAAGACCTTGTGTTCGTCTCCCACAGAGGCATTGTACGTTACAATTGCTCGAAGATGGAAGAAAAGTTAAATGATGATGGTAAACATGGTAAGAATTTCATAGTCATTGTTACTCTAATAATTTATTTGTTTATTTTATAAAATTTGTTATTTCTTTCAGAGGTATGAGAATATATTTGGAATAATTGGTTGGTGCCGTACAAAGAGAAAATTATTACTTGTTGGATGTACGACCGCCTTAACTTTGGTGAATTTACAGCTAATAGGGTTGAGGGTCAACATGCCAACTTCAAGAGTTACCTCACAGTGACCAATAATATGTTGTACACACTTGTGGATATGTTTGTGACCTCGTGCACGGCCAGGAGATTGAAATTTGTAAAACATTCGAGGTGTCCCGTGTGAAGATTAAAAAAGACCATCGACTGCCATTGTTTTCAAAATTGCATTATAAAGTATCCTTTTTTTGCCTTAGCCTCCTTGAATCAGAGTTGATGAAAATGGAAATGATTCAGGAGTCTGGGGGCTCATGTGGACACCAGTTGTCCGCGTCCATGGGCTTGCCATGTGCTTGTCGTTTGGAGATATACATCCGAGAATGTTATATTTTTCTTAATACATTTTTTACTATTGTCACACGATTGCATATTTTTCACTAATAATTTAACCTTTAAATCCAGTCACAAGTATTCCACTAGATGCATAGATCCACACTGGAGGAAGCTTGATTTCGAGCCACCGTACGTCTCGCCGCTTGAACCCGACTACGATGAGAAATTTGATGACTTGAAACAAAAGGTTATGTCGTCTCTCAATCCTCAAGTAAAAAAAATATTTAAGAAATTATACGAGTCTTTGTTTTCAAGCAAGTCAAAACTTAAAGAACCTGAGGTACGTAATGACCAACGTGGTCGTCCAAATATTAAGGAGCAACAAAGAAGAGCGGACTCCAATACATCAAAGTATGAGGCAGCTAGATACAGCTCGTATACTTCCTCACAACAAACTATGCCTGACCCTGCGAGGCATAGCTCATATACCCCCCAGTTTAAAATGCTCAACGACCGTTCTAATCGGGCAAAGGCTGCTTCAAATGTACCGATTACGGGAGCTGGCCTAGGGTTTCCTTTAATAGTGACACCAAAGGACATGATAAAAGTTATGAAGTGTAAGGATCAGCTGCCCCAATGGATTCAGCGGTACGTTTCGAGTATAAAAGATGTGCGGCCTGATGGTAACTGTGGTTTTCGGGCGATTGCGGTGGCTTTTGGGAAACAAGAAAATAATGGGAATGGGTTAGGCGCGGAGATGGACAGAAACATATGGTATTGGCGGAGCAATTTAAACCGCGAGATGCCTGGCTATTATGATTCTGTTCGTAATAGCTTAAATTGGTTTGGCATGACTCAACCCGCACCCGATACCCATTGGCTAACTTTTCTGACCCATGGACTCGTGATTGCGGAAACATTCACTTGTATTGTGCATCTTATTTCTTCATTTGGCAGCCAGACATGGTTCCCGCTGAGAACAGCCCCTAAACCATTATTTACCTATCCAGTTGTCGCACTTCTAATATTAATCAAGATCACTTTATTTGCATACAATTGGAAGGGGATTACCCAATGCCCAATGTGGGCTACCATTGGACGAGATTTGCATATCAACAAGCACTAGAATGGCAAAATATGTATCAGGATCGTATAAACAATTACGTTAGAATAATGGATCGTCAAGAGGCACCAATGTATGCTATCATTCTCGGAGACATTATAATATTAATCAAAATCACTTTATTTGATGATGATGATGATGATGATGATAAAATAATAGTAAAAATAACAGAATAATAAAATAAAAATAATAGTAATAATAATAATATTAATAATAATACTAGAAATAATAGTAATAATAATAATAATAGAAATAATATTAGAATAATGTAGTAGTAGTAATAATAATAATAATGATAATAATAATAATAATATAATAATAATACTAAATAATAATAATAATAATAATAATAATAATAGAAATAATAATAATAATAATAATAATAATAATAATAATAATAATAATAATAATAATAATATAGAAATAATAATAATAATAATAATAATAATAATAATAATAATAATAATAATAATAATAATAATATAAAACACTAAATCAAATAGGAGAATAAACTGTCACGGTTAGGATTAACCGTCACGGTTAGGAAGATAAACTGTGACGGTTAACCTAACCGTCACGGATAGGGTTTCTGACAACTAGGGTTTCTAACAAAAGAGCAACTCTCACGGTTTGCTCAAACCGTCACCTTTTGGGCAAACTCTGTTATATGCTTTTGTTTTCCACACATTTCAGCGAACCACTCCCGTCCCGATCGGTTAAGACTGTAGGGCAACAAGGGAGTGGTGTGGGATCGAAACCCACTACATCGGTTCATCGTAGGTTCTTTGTAAGAAATATTTACTTAGAAAAATTTTTAAAAATAAGGCAAAAGGTCACGGTTAAACCTAACCATGACCTTTTGCCTTATTTTTAAAAATTTTTCTAAGTAATATTTCTTATAGAAAATACCTACAATGAACGGTGGTAGTGGGTTTCGAGCCCACACCACTCCTTGTTTCTTACCGTCTTAACTGGTCGGGACGGGAGTGGTTCGCTGAAACGTATGGAACAAAAGCATTTAAACAGAGGTGAACCAAAAGGTGATGGTTTGGGCAAACCGTGACCCCTTGTATACTTGTGGCGTTGTTGAATGAAGCTGTCATAGTTTCTTGGGAAAAGGGGTCACCTTGTGACCTTATTGTGAGAGTTTATATGGGCTAAAGGTCACGGGGAGGCTAACCGTGACCTTTTAGGTTTTCCCAAACTCATATTTTAACCGTTTTATGATCAATTAGGTATATCGAAACGGATATTTTTTTCATGAACATGCACACACATCAACATATATAGACAATAAGAACAAATACTCTTTCATAGACGTACATACAAACATGTGTACGTGTACAAACGTGACGTTAATAATAACCTAAACAATCTTATTGTGAACATATCAACATATATACATCTTATATTTCGTAAACCTATGTTCAAGCATACATAATAAACTCTAATAATAAAATAATAATAATGAATGATACTAATAATAATAAATAATAATAATAATAATAATAATATAATAATAATAATAATAATAATATACTCTAATATAAATAAAAATGTAATAGTAATAATTTAAAGTTGATACTAATAATAGTATTAATTATATTCTTTATTAACAAAAAGAAAACATATAATCATAATAATAATAATAATATAATAATAATAATAATAATAATACTAATATATAATAATAATAATAATAATAATAATAATAATAATAATAATAATATTAATAATAATAATGATAATAATCATAATAATAATAATAATAATAATAATAATAATAATAATAATAATAATAATAATAATTAAATACTTAATATAAAAATATAATATACTAATGATGAGAATAATAATAATAATAATAATAATAATAAATAATAATAATAATAATATAAATAATAATAATAATAATAACAATAACAATAATAATACTAAAAATATTTATATGGAAACAAAAGGTCACGTGGAGGTCACGTCGTGACCTCTTTAGATATTTTTTGAAACTGATTTCCCCTCGATTAGTGCACTGTCCTATCCAAAGATCTGACGGTTTGGCCAAACCGTCACACTTACTCATTTCATCTCTGATTTCTCCTCGATTACATCACCTGTCGTTACACTAAAAGGTGACGGTTTGGTCAAACCGTCACCGTTTGTTTCTTGTTTCTCCTTCAACTGTCCCCATCTCACCATTTCCCCATTCCACCACCACATCCACCATTTCACCATTTTTCACCACCACATTCACCATTTCATCGTCACCATTTGACCAC